>APFE030376445.1:0-22417 GCA_000404065.3 Pinus taeda | reverse complement strand
TCTTGTGTGTGATGATCTGTTCTGTTTTACTGCACCTGCTTACTATACATATGGTTAAAGAAGTTTTGATGCACTAACATTTAATGGATTAATTGAATCATAAGTATTCTGGATATACGCTAGTTCCATTAGAAACAGTTGTGTATACGCGCGAGTTCCCTTAATTGAAGTAGTGTATATGTATCTAAGTATGGAAATGAAAAAGTTTTATTGATTTGATAATACTGATTCAGCCCCCCTCTCAGTATTATTTCCAACAATTGGTATCAGAGCATGTCCTTTGGTAGAAGCTTGATCACTTGAAGGAGATCCGTGGAACTAGGGGAAAGAAGCTTAAGAAGAAAGCACCTAAGAAGAAGAAGACATCTCAAAAGAACTATGAGAGTGGATGTATGGATTGGGGAATATGTGGAAGAAGCACATCAGGTTCAGAATCACTCCAGAATGAAGATGAACAAGATTTATCAGGTATGAATTTGTTATCCTCTGGTGATACATCTATTTATCCTCTTAAAGATGATGAAAGTGATAGCGAAACAACTAAATTTGCGCTTATGGGTGAACAAGAAAGATATCAAATAGAGGCAGAATTTAAAAGGCTTACAGACAAAATTAGAGATCAACAAGATCTGTTGAGCAAGAAGGAATGTGCCTTCAAAGAAGTGTAAGAACTCTGGACACCACATATCTCCACAATAGTATGATATTGTCCACTTTGGGCCTAAGCCCTCATGGATTTGTTTTTGGGATTTACCCCCAAAAGGCCTCATACCAATGGAGATATTTGTCTATCCTTATATACCCATGATCCTCCCCACTTCTAGTCAATGTGGGACTTTAGTTGTATACCCAACAATCCTCCCCTCGAACAAAGGACCATCGAGCCTCCCCTCAAACGATTATCCATCCGTCCACTCTCTACCAACCAGGATTCTCCACTCCAATGCGTTGGAAGCACACCCCTTACATGGAGCACCACCTGCCTCGAGAGTTTGCTCTATCCCAGGTCAACTCCTCTTCACTGTGTTGGGACCAGGACACATCCATGAAGAGTCTGGAGCACACCGCTTGTCTAACCGAGCTCATCCATGGATCCCATCATGATATTACTGGGGCCCACCACCTTCGTTCGACATTCCGAGGATTCATCCACTTGGCTAACTTCGGAACTTGGCTCCGATACCACTTGTAAGAACTTTGGACACCACATATCTCCATAATGGTATGATATTATCCACTTTGGGCCTAAGCCCTCATGGATTTGCTTTTGGCTTTACCCCCAAAAGGCCTCATACCAATGGAGATATTTGTCCATCGTTATATACCCATGATCCTCCCCACTTCTAGTCAATGTGGGACTTTGGTTGTATACCCAACAGATAGCATATGCTTGCCATATAAGTTCATCCTTTGGATGAATCCATCCTAGTAAGTTTTACGAGCCTTGGGAAGGATAAATTTGGTTTTGTCATGGTGACAAGTCTTGCGTCGTTTAAGTCTTATGAGTTTGATAGAGGGGAAACTCTGCATCTTTTTCATGTTTAGAGAGTTTGAAAAATAAGCAAAAAAGAAAACTCCAAAGGTCCCTTTTTGTAAAGCATCTCTTGAACCCGAAAAGGTAGAAAACAATATCCAAGAGAACCTCTTAGCCATGTTTGACTAAGGTATTCCTTTTTCATACAATAGTCTATCTCACTCTAGAAAAGGGTTAAACTTATACTAAGTAGATGTCATTTCATTTACTTTAACGAGTTTGAAACAACAAGTACTCAACAATCTTTTAATTTTTTGAGAGTAAAAAAAGAGCTTAAAAATGACTCGAAGGAGTTTCTTTTTTGTTTATTTTGGATGAGTTTGAAAAAGTGATAAAATAAAACTCATTGAATTAGTCAAAATAAATCACCGTCACCAAGTATGCATGACCCGTTGATGCACAAGGAAACACACATTACCGATTTCGAGAAGAAATATTAAAAAATGAGTGAAATATGCCCTAATTTGGTAAACGATACTATTTAAAACTTAAAAAAATCCCAAAAAGTAAATCATTTTTACCATTTTACCAATTTGCAATTCTGAGAGCACTTTACCTCATTTAACCTAGATTTCTAGGTAAGAAGTATGATCAATCTCGGACACCATTCGCCAAGATTTTTTCTGCAGGTAAGAGATCTGTCTCTTCCCTTCATTTTGGTTCTAATTTCATGCATTTTCATCCATAGATTAGGTTGCAAAGAGGCTTTGAAAAAACTTAAGGTCGGGGGAGATCAACGCTGGTTTTACCCATTGGACCCATGTTGATCACCTTGTGGTCAACTTGGCCATCTCACTGGTAGCGTGTGAAAATTCACACACATCCGTGCTGGTGTAGAGTTAAAAATTTCTTGATGAAATCCTCTATGCTTAATGGTTTTTCTTGAATTTTGTCTCCTTGGAAGCTCATGAAATGTTGTTTTATTGATTTTCCATAGGATAATCAGTCCAAAGTGGCTATTGAATGGAAAGAAAGAGGACACAAAGTTGAAGACCATCAATTAGTTCATGATCCAATTTGTATTGATGCCCTACGAGCATGCAGGCTGCTCAAGTTCTTCTGGATTCTTGGGATTAGATCCCAACATGAGTTACTACAACATTTGATTATCTAGCAGGATGAGGATGACCAAATATTCATGATTGGGGACTAAGAACTAGAAATAGATACCGCAAACATTTATTTCATCACTGGGTTATCTAGGAGGGGAGAATGGATTCAACTATCTGGTTCTCGTGCTACTGGGGAGAGAATAGATACATTGATTGCAAGGCATTGTCCAAGGACTAAACATACCCAAAGTGGGTATATAGATATAAATACCATCACAAATCTCCCACTATGAACAAGTATGCATACTATGGCCCGAATATTTGGGGCTTAGGAATTGCATGAAGGAACAAAATCTCATTTCTAGTATGGAATCAATTGTTTAAGTCCCACAATATTAAACTTGTGTGAGGGTTTTTTGGTCAATATGAAGAGCCAACTTACTAAGTGTAAGTCAGGAAGGCTGAAAGAATTCAGTTTTGGATCCATATTGGTGACGTTCATTTTGTAACGTGTGCCATTATTTCATTATCAATGGATAGAAGTGGATGCACCAGTGCTTAGAGATCCACGATTACTTAGATGGGGTGAGTTGATGCCTTGACATTAAGGTGGCCAAAAAATTTCATTCTCTCTAGTATTTTTTGGATGGCTGTGTCAGAAGCTAATCATGGTTGATGATTAGGAATACGCAGGAACAAATTTCTTAGGAGATCCAGATATTCCACTCTCACCAGGTGCACAGTGGACAGATGCAAGTAAAAAATAATTTTAAATTTTATTATATATATATTATTATATATATATATATATATATTATGTCTACTGAGATTTAACTTCCGATGATTTGCAGATGTGGGACCAAAGAGATCTCTAGGGGTTTCTCTAATAGTCAGGCGAGTAGCACACCAGATTGAGGAGGCTCCTTATGAGGAGGGAGTAGATCCGATTGTCAATGTAGAGTGTAACCTGGAAGCCTTAACCAAGGGCATTCTAGAGTACACCTTGATAGATAAGGTGCCATTGCGGTACCAGAGACACAATTTAGGGGTTTTTGCTAGCCTGTGTTGGCTGTTGGGGTGAGTTATTAGGGCTATTTAATGCTACCATGAGCAACGCATGGGTGAATAACCAGCTCTGGTTTACTTTCTGCACTGATGTAGGCTTATGAAGCCATGTGTCTCATAACACATATTTTGTCATTTTGATGTAGCAAACTCTTTTGCAAACTCTCTCTCTCTCTCTCTCTCTATATATATATATATATATATAAATACATACATTTTTCTGTTCACCGTGTCTTTTATGTGATGTTTTATGATTTACATGTTTCACAAATGTCTATCTTACACATAGTTAGCCAATGCATTTGTTAATGTGTTCATGTGTCTTAGAATGTGATAATAAGTAATGAAATCAAAGTTTCATTCCCGGAGATGAAATCACAAATACATTCTCAAAATTTGATGGTTTCTAACTGAATATTGTCTATTAAGTTGTAGTATAATGAGTAGTGAATCAAGATTCACGATTAACTCTCTAATGCCAAAAGAAATAGCTTTTGAAAAAAGTTCGATGACCACACTATATTAAACAACGTTATTAGTCATATGACCTAAACATATACCTTGTAAATTCACTAACTCACCATTGGGGTCATAGATTGCCAATGCAGTGGAAGACAGATTCCATGTACTACGAAAAGCACCATTATCAAAACCGACATAATGGTTGGATGACATTTGCAAACCAAGTAGAGAACGAGGTAAACAGAGGAAAACCCATTTGTAAAAGAAAACTAACACACCAATACCACACTGCACACTAATGTACAAAAGTATTTACGTGAAAAATCACACATAATACTTCTTAAGGTGAAGCCCATTTCGGGGCTCAGCCAAAAAATTTCCTTCATAATTGACTAACTCATAGGAATATTTTTGTAAAACTCGTTTGACAATGTAAGGACCATTCCACATTGGTTCAAATTTCCCAGCTCCCAATTTGTCATTGGTTTGATCATATAACAAGACCAAGTCACCATCAGCAAAAATGCAGGGAGAAATAGCTCTATTGTATTGAAACTTAACTCGTTTCTTTTGGGCTTCGATTACTAACACAAAAATATGACAAGTTTCATCAAGCCTTTTGAGGTAATGTAAATGTTCCTCCTAGGGTGAGGTATCAGGGATTAATTCAAAAACTAGTTTCAATGAATAAATTTCACACCCAATCAGAAGAGTTTCCTCTAGACCATACACCAGCTGAAAGGGTGTGAATCTAGTGGCAGTCTTAGCTGCAGTTCGATAAGCCCATAGAGCTAAAAATAAAATGAGACACCAATTTCGTTTATGCATCCCAATGGTGCATTGAAGCATGGTAATGAAGACGTTTTTGAATGCCTCAACCTGGCCATTAGCCTGTGGATAATAAGGAGTTGAGTTGCCATGACACAAACCAAAATGAGAAGTAAGCTATGCCATCATGTAATGTTGGAAATGAGAGCCATGATCAATGATGATGGCCTGAGGGACACCAAATCAAGCTATGACATGGTTGAAAAGAAATTGAGAAGAAATTTTACCATCAGCAGCATATGTTGGAATCGCTTCAGCCCATTTAGTGAAATAATCAACGACGACGATGATATAACCATGCCCCCCATTCGAGTGAGGGTTACATGTCATGAAATGAATACCCCATTTAGTAAAGGGGCCGATGATAAAAACTAGGTGTAAGGGTGTGGGTGGGGCGTGCTGTTTACGGTTGTAAATATAGTAGGCATGACAGTTTTTGACTACTAAAATGCAATCTTTAAAGATCGAAGGCCAAAAATATCCACCGGGAAGGATTTTCTTAGCAATAGCATATCTTGACATATGACCACCACATACCCCAAAGTGAGTTGTTTAGGAATCTCTCACATTATTCAAGTGTCAAATATCTACGAAGGAGAGAATCAACACCAACACGATACAAAGTATCGTCAATAATTCAATAGGGTTGGGACTGATGTCGAATGCGGTGATGTTCAAAATTGGATAACTCTTATTGAAAAGTTTGGGTTTGGAGATAAAAAATGATATCCCCGTAATATGGGTCAAGAGTGTCAATGAGAAAGAGAGTTTTGTTGGAATTAACTCATCAGAAGTTGTAGATGTGGTTGTAGAGGGAAGGTCACAAATTAACTCGGTGAAAACTAATGATTTATTTGATTTGCCTATAGAAAATTCCAAATCAAATTCCTGAAGGATAAAAATCCATTTAGAATATTCCCCCCAGTAACTGACAAGTCAGAGTATATGTCATGGGGTTGCAGTTAGAAATCACTATGGTTTTTCGCAAGAGAATATAGTGTTGAAAGAGTTGAACATTGTGAATAGTTGCTAAATCCAGTTTCTCTACATGGGCATATCGAGTTTCCGTGTTAATAATATTTTAGATTAAGTATTAAATCACGTGTTTGTTTCCATCATCATCGTCTTGAACCAGTGCCTTAGCAGTAGCACTGTCTGTTTGACCAAGTACAAGAAGTAATCACAATGGTAATTGGGGGTATGTAGTAAAGGAGCACATTTAATGAGGGTGTTCCTTAATGCATCGAAAGATCTTTGAGTGATTTCATCCCAAATAAATGGGATCCATTTCTTCAGCAAATGAGTAAATCCCTTGGCAAGTTCAACATAATTGGGTACAAAACGATGAAGGAAATTAGCTTTCCTTTGCAAGCTCTGCAATTGGTGTAAAGATGATGGAGGGGGTAAATTCATAATTGCCTCTACTTTGAGGGGATCAATTCATATGCCTTCTTTACATACAACAAACCCTAGGAGACAACCAAATTCGATGCAAAAGACACACTTATGCAGATTTAAACAAATATTGTAGTGTTTACAATGAAGAAAAATCACTCAAAGGTGGTCAGGATGGTCATGACACTTAGCAAAATGTGTTGGAAAGTCGTTAAGATATGGTTGAATGATGTGTTTAATTCCATGAAAATCATAATGCATCGCTTGTTGGAAGGTAGCACTAGCATTTTTCTAAACAAAAGGGAGTTTTTTATAGACAAAGGTTACCCATGGACAGATAAAAATAGTTTTATGCTGATTGGAGGGATGAATGTGTTATCACTCAGGTTGTTCCCTAAGAAAATTCTAAAAAGGGAATACAGCCGAGGTAACCATAGACCAATATTTTAGACACAAATTCTAGCCCATCTGCATCCAGAGAGGGCTCTGTCTTTGTAATTTAGATTTGTTTAAGGTATATTAGGCTAGTTATGAATTACAAGGGTTTGGTTTTGAGTTTTGGATGGTGGTGTTTAGTAGAACTGGATTATAAGTCTGAGAAGTTCAGTCCATTGGGCTAATGGAGTCTATGAGAATGAACTGCTGGGTGTGGTTTTGTTGATAGAGGGTGGTACTACAGAGCAAGGTAATCAATTATTGAACAATTTCAAATGTTGGAATTAGATGGAATGAAGCTAGAGGGGGAAGGGCAATTAAGAATCCTCCAACATGATGACAGTGGGAAAATGAATGACTATGACCAAGAAGCAATTAATAATTTCTTAGCATTTAGTTAATATGAAAGAACCAGGGGCAACAGGAGCAGTTGAGAATTCCTATCTATGGTAATTCTGAAGAAAACATTAGTAATAATAGAGATTGAACATAGAGTGTAAAAAAACATATTCTGGACTATTCTTTTTCTCTATTACTAAGATTATGAAACATTTTTGATGTATATATAAACACATAAACTGTAAAACACAAGTGAGAAAAACTTATTGATCCATAACATGATTCAAGAATTATGTAGTAGGTCCCAGAGCATCAATTCCACATTCAGAGAGTGCACCAACAATGAAATCCAACAACCTTTGTATTCAACAAATCTTCAGAGTTACAGCGCAATCTAGCTAGTAAATCACCAACCAACCCCGAATAGTTTGCCTGGGGAGGTATTTATATAGAAATGTTTACAAAATATCTCAAAGAGATAATATCTTTAGCAATAACTCATTCCAACTACTTTAAAAGGAGAATTAAATGATCTTGGAAACAGGGAAAAGATAAGAGAAGAATTGAATGCTGATGCGCTGGCCGCTCAGTTGGTGAGATAATGCTGACTTTAGCCTCAATGAGTCGGCTGGTAGTTGTCTTCAATGTAAATTCCATGGTGCTGCCTGCCTTGGCCGGACCTTCTTTTCTTCCGACGAGATACACTCTGATCCACATGACTATGATTCATCCCTGTTCTTTGCATTATAGTGAATGGTTCAAAATTTTGCATTGACCAAAGACAACTTACAAGATTTCCAACATGCTTTGCCACCACTCTGGTCCTGGTATTTGATGTCTCTGCAATTTTCTCAGAGTTTCATCGGTTTCTGTGTACCTGGAGAAATTAGGTGGGGTAGTGAATAGATGCTTCACTTCGTGCTCTATATAAAATAGATTTTCCAAATTGTTGTAGAGGGTTTGGCTAGAAGGAAGGGCCTTCTCCACTGAAGTCCTTGATGAAGCATTTGCTTGATCAACAACATGTTTATTTAATTTATATTCATAATCTTTGTGTTTCAGCAGACGGTTATTACTTCCTAAAAGACTTGGCAAGCCCTTTTGATGCAGGACTGTAAATTTTTCCGTGAAAGAATTGATCTCAACTTGCATCTCCTGTCACCTTCTCTCCAGATTTTGCATTAGAGTATGGTTAGAACTCTTTTGATTTTTAAAATGGTGTCTATCTTATCTCTGTTATCCAATGCTGCTAGCTCTTCACTGGTTTTGCTATTCAAAAAATGTATTAACCTGTTTGCTTGTTTAGGCATGTGCCCCAATAAAGCTCTTGTTTTTTGGACTTCCACCTGGGCCAGTCCTATCAAATCAATTTGCTCATAAATAGCCCGCACAGACCTCCATACATTGCTAATGGATTGATTAATGTTAGCCCACAAAATGCCTTTGATTTCTCCCAGAGGTTTATCTAACAAGAGGTCCTTTTCCAAAGCCTTCACCTTATTTTCTAATACTTTCACCTCTCTTGTCTTTTCTGCTACAATTATCTTAGATTTATCATAGCTTATTTCCAATTTTTCCAATTTTTCTTTGATCCCTTTCAACTCTGACACTTGTAGTTTCAACTCTTCCATTGCCTTCATTAGTTATTCTATGCTCATGCTGGTACCTGGTGCTGTTGTTGCTACTGAAGTACCCTTGGTGATTTTTGCAACAGATGCTAGGACAGTGGGGGGTGGTGCTGTTGTAACTGTAAGAGGGGCAGTTGTGCTTGTTGGAGTTATTTCAGGTGGCTGGGAGGTCGGCTCTCCCTGCTTTTCTTATAAAGCTTTCTCCAATGAATGCTCTGTCTTAGTTAATCTTTAGTTCATCCTCATCAGCAAATCCATCATGTCCTCTTCTTCTTTTTGTTGCACAACTCCTCTGGTTTGTGGATGCATAGTAATAGGGAGCTTTAGTTGCTTTCTCAGGGCTACAATGTCTTCCTCCTTCTTTTTAATTAATGCCTGTATGCCTTTAGCATCTTTGGGATCATGTCCCAGCTTAATGATAATCTCTTCCAAGGACTTGATTCTGTTATCCTTGGCTAGAGAGGAAGCTTTTTCTAAATCCAATTGGACAGATGTGTTATTCAATAAATTCTATAAGTTGTGAGCCAATAATGCTTTATCTGCCAATGTGGAGTAGACCATTTCTCCGGTTTGCTTATGTAACTCAATCTGGTCCATTCGATGGATGTCTTTGGAGAAAACTTCTAGATTGGTCTTGATGTAATCAGCAGCTGGTTGTGGCTGCTGCATTGTGGGCTTGAAGTGACTAAGGATCATTTTCCCTTCTTGAATATCATATGCTGCCATTAACCTTTGTTGATTAGTGGGGGCCATCTTCAACAAGTGATTAATAAGTTGAATTCTTATTGGCTCATTCTTTGCCTTTATTTCAGTAAATGTTCTCTTAATGTCAGAGCCTTGCTTACTTTGTTGCTTGTTTTGTGGCCTAGAGGATGAAACCTCCACACTATGCTGCCTTTCTAGCTCTTGCTGGTATGAGCTAGTTGATGTGCCCACTATTGGAGAGGTTTGTTGTTCGGTCATCCTCTCACCTCTCAGGCTGCCTATTGTTTCTTCAAAGATTTCCTCTTGAGAGTGAGGATTCAACCTTTGCCTTTTTTCCCCTAGTTGTTCTGCTGGTCCACTCCCGGGGGTGCTTTCCTCTCTGTTTATTTTCTTGCCTCTTTCCTCATTTAGAGGAGTTTGTAGTGCAGGGATTTCAGGTGCCTTTGTTTGTGCCGAAGGGGCTTGCCCTTGTCTTTTTTCCTTTGATGTAGCTGGCTAGTTTGTCATTGTTTCCTGCTTTGTGTCTATTACCTCTTTGCCCTTAGCTGACCCTGTGCTAGCTTTTTGTGTGGGCTGCTGAGAAGTCTCAGAAAAGGATGTATCGCCTCCTGTATGCTCAGGCAACTTGAAAGATACTTGTCCAAAAGAGTCCAGGTCAAGCATTTTTTCAAGCTCTTTCATAGCTTTTTCCATTTTTTTTCCTCAGTAACTTCTTCTATCAATGTACCCTCTACCCACTCAATTTGATTGGCAACTTGCTCTATTTTAGGAAGCCTAGAATGTTTATAGGTTGATAGCCTGTATTTTGCTCTCCTATTACTTATGAAATCATTTGGGTCATAGGGTACCCACCAAAAACTCTTCTTCAACATGAGATATTCTCCCAATATTTTGTCAGCATCTGCCCAAGCTTCCTTCTTGTTAATGATAAAAGGGCTCAACTGATTCTTTATTCTCAGATGGACCTTTTTCTTTGTACTATGAAAGTGAGTTAGGTCTGCATTTGTGAGTTGCTTGAAATATTCCAGGGCAAACAGTCTCATAGGTACATATTTAGGCAGCTTATAAGGACACAACTCACAACCATATATTCTGACTTCAGTGTGATTCTGATAGAGGTACCAGTCACCTATTTTGTGGTTTTTGGTCAGCTGTAAAATATTTTGCATCTCAAAAAAAGCCTAGGAGGAGGTTTTTTCATTAATAGAGAGGAAACCGGATATACAAACAGGTCAATGAATTCATAGTAGGTATAAGGAGAGTCAGAAACATGGTGGAAGACTGAGGTCCAAAATACTACAAACCTTCTTTCTCCTTTGAAATCCAATTTTCTGATAGGAAACTAAAAATTGTCTGTTTGATAGTATAAGAACAAATGATATATATAGGATGAGTACTTGAAGACTCTCTCTCTGTCTAGACTCATGAATTGCTCATGTATCTTATTGGCTATGAAGGTGGAAAAATCATATTTAACAGTAGGAGGCTGGCCTGGAGTAAAGATGGATAACATAACTAATGTGGTCTCATCAACATACTCACTTGTCTTGAATCCCAGGATGTAGGATATCATATCAATGATGAATTTCCCAGCCTCATTGAACCAGACATGAACATAGGGAGGTGGCTCTTTGGGCTGGCGATCTGGTCTCATAAATAATTGAGCTATTCTGGTTATCTCTAAACTGGGTAGTTTAGGACCCTCTTCAAGTAAGAATCCCATAGACAGAGGAGCTAGAGGCTGAGTAGGTTTGTAGTGCAACATTTCATTTATGGACTCAGGAGTAATGTAAAAGAGGACAGTTCCAGATGGAGTCATCACTGCTCTTTGAGTGGGGTCATAATTGGCACAGCATAAGTGGATAATTTCTAGGAAAATATTGACAGAGGGGAGGTAGTATATTGGCAAATTGGATTCCCATATTCCATAGACATCAGCATTGTTCCTATAACTATTCCTAATCTCACAAAATGCTTGGAGGTGGTTTTTATCACCCATTAAATCCTGAATCTGAAAATCTCTATCAGCTAGGGGAAACCACTCTAACTCTTTATGTGGTGCACTGAGGGGCGCAACATTGAGGGCCACAGGCGCGGGGGCTTCCATGCTTGCTCACTGTGTTTTAGCTATGGAAGTCGGAATTTTGTAGTAAAATTATGCAAACAATAGTTTTGGGGCTTTTCTTCAAGAATTGCAGGCCACAGTGGATTTGAACTTAGCTCGCTGGGTGCATTTACAGAGAAAAACGAAATTTGCAGAATTTTTTCTTTTTTTTGTTGTAAAAATGGGCAAAAACAGTGGTTCTAGTGCGCTTATGTGAAGGCAATATGGTGAATTTAACAAGAGTTTGGGTCCTTTGGACAATTTTGCAAAGAAAACCGAAATTCACAGGGTTTAGAAGCAGGACCACGGTAAATACCTGTTTTTTAACGGTGCACTGGAGTAATTTGCAGGTTTGGATGACGAATTTGCAGAGTGGGATGCTAGATTAGGCTGGCCGGGTGGCGGACTGGAGCTCTGGTATTAGCCTCATCGTAATTTGCATGTAATAGTCATGCATAGACAACCAGGCAAAAATGAGTGAAAATTATGTTTTCACGGGTTTTTTAACGAAAATTGACTTTGGCAGGTTTTGGCATTTTTTGGTTGGAGGACGTCAGCATGACGAAGATTTTTGTCGTGTAGCGAGGACGTGGCGGCTGACGTGGCGGATGATGTGGCAGATGATGTGGCAGATGACATGGCAGATGACATCATCGAGGGGTCAGTAGGGCAGTAAGCGGTATTATCCCGCACCGCTTTATCGGCTTAAGCAGTATCAGAGGAGGGGAAACAAACATGTTGGGAGGGCGCCGCATGTCCCTTGTACGATGGAAATATTGCCCAGTTCCTTGGATGCTAATCTTTGGGCATCGGAGGGGTTTTGATATTGTTGTGGACCGTTCGATGGGAAAGCCCAGATCTGACGGTTGACGGTTGATGGAGTTGCCGGTCGATTATGGCGCGGGGAGTCGGGTAATAAACAATGATTTTAAAAACATCGGGGCAATTTCTATTGGTTTCCGGGGGGTATCAATGGTTAATTAACCAAATCTTAATTAACGTTTAATATTTGTGTGTGGGGAGGGTTTTTTGTATAGTTTGTAATGCTTGTCGGTTAATCAAATAACGTGGGGTTAATTGAATCCGAAACATTGCATGGGGGAGGGTTATTACATGGTTCCGGGTGAACCATTAATTCCCAAGAACATAATGATATGGTTGATATTACAACCGAGGCGGGGAATATTAAACTTTTGGGGTTTTTTCTTTATATATTTATATAATATGGGGAAGGAGAAATAGCCATAGGGAGTTAAATAATAAAGTCATTGTGTCAATGTGAATATGAGGTAGGAACAAGTGTTGAGTCTAATGTTTAAGATACTTAGGCTGAGAGGAGAAAAGTATTTTACACAAGAAATGTGGCTTCTTTTGCCCAAGTAAAAGAAGAGTTTCACTTAGTCTATTTCATGAAATGAAGTGATTTAGGAGCATTGAGCAGGGCTCAATATCCTTGGGGGAGGTCAATAAGTGCTTTGGGAGAAATCTGAAGGGAAATTAGACATGCATCATTTGATCTGTCACCACATAATTTCCATGGTACTTATGACAGTTAATAAGATGAATCACTCTTGAAGGACAAAACTACTCATAAGCCTGCTTCTACAACATCACAACTGCCTACCCAGCCTATTGTACCTAATATTTTTCTTCCTTGTTCCTTGGGTGCAATTTAAACTAGAAAACCCTTGCTCTCTTCTTTTCTTTTAATTGCCATCCTATCTAAGTTCTGTCCTTATTTCTTCCAAGGGCTTAGATTTAGCTGTTGAGCACCTTTGCTTCTCTACCTAGCTAATCACCTGCCAAGATTGAACAGTTTGGACAGGTTTCATTCTCAATCTCTAAGACAAGAAATTTAAACATGAATTTGGCCAAGATTATGTTGTTTGGCCATCCATCAACTGTGGCAAGAGTCAACCAACTATGCATCATGAGATTCTTTGGAAAAATAGAACAGTAGTGGCATTTTGGACTAGTACACTTTCCTGGTCTTTTCTTTGGGGTTCATTTCTTTTCTTTTGACCAATTCATTCTTTTTGCCCTTTGTTGTTTCTTTTGGGGCATACCCTCTTTTCATTTTTTAATTTTTTGATTTCTTGGGAATATGGAACACCTTTGCAATCAACCAAAGGTTTGAACATATTAGATTTTATCAAGGCTAATCATGAAAATTGACACCTATTGGTATAGGAACCTAGCAGAATGTTAATCTAGTTGTAGCTAGAAAAACCATCCATAAAAGGAAAAATCTCACTCCTGACACACTCATAAATGATCTGGTCTATAAAAGGAGTTGGATAATTATCTTTTAGACACGCCCGATTGATATCACGGTAATCAACACAAACACGAATAGTCCCTTGCTTTTTAGTCATAGGAACAATATTCGAGACCCAATCTATAAATGGAATAGGGTAAATGAATCCAATGTTAAGAATTTTTTCAACCTCCCCCTTTATAGTGGTTTCCTTTCTATGGTTCACTAGGCGAAGACGCTGACAAACAAAATTCACATTTGGAAAAGTAGGTGTTTTGTGCACAATATACTCGGAACTATGCTAGATATTTCTTCATATGACCAAGCAAAGACATCACATAATTCCTTGAAAAGTGAAATGTAAATCTTGATCTCATCTAGAGAACAAGAAACCTCGACATGGATGTTTTTGACAATTCCTAGTTTTAACAAAAATGTCGATGGGCATCGCAACGGTAATGTTCCCCATGTTTCCTTCAGAAAAAAATTCATGCACCAAATCAGACATTTGAATTGGATGAGTCGGTGCACAGGAAACAAAGGTCTCTAAACATGGTGAAATCTCTCCAAGACTCAATACAAACAAGGAATGATGATGGGCATCATTCCAAGGAGATTCCTTAAGAAACATAACCTCGGTTATGCTTCGTTGGTTGAAAATGTCTCGTTCAAGGGATCCAGAGAATCCCAAGAACCAAGCCAAGGGGATTGTGAATATGCATCTAGATGCATACTAAGATTAGCATGACTTTCAAAAGTTGTCGCTAAAGCCAAAACAATAGCTTGATAGGCTTGTTCTTCTAGGTTGAACGACATGACATCACCGAAATAATCAACTTAATCAGGATGAGGAATGATCCAAGGATCATGTGAAATGGAGATCATGTTAACGGAAAAGACATTTAGAGGTGAGAGGGAAAACATTCCCAAAAGAGAAGAGTATTGAAAAATACCTGCCCCAACACTATCGTAAGGGATGTCAATATTTCCCACATATGACACGTTGCAATTTGAAGAGCTAGAAGAGAAAAAGGCTAATTGATCAACAACGACTATTTTCCCCTCATGAGGAAAACTAAGCACACGAAACAACATAGAAACCATGAAAAACATAGCATGGGTCCAACTTCGACTGAGTAGAAGGTTATAGTTCAAGTTGCAATCAATGACTCTTACTTCTAGATTAATGATTTTCCCTTCCAACGTTATTGGAAAATTTGTGAGAATACCGTATGGACAAGATCCTCTACCATCGAAGGCTTCTAGGGTGTTAGGAGACTAGTTGAGAGGCGGAGAGCCAATATCTTTCCAGTATGAGACAACCGTGATGTAGGTGGAAGCACCCTCATCAACAACAGTCCTATGAATTATCTTCCCTTTGATAATGGCTTGGATTAAAAAGGCAAGCTGATGTGGAAGCCGTGGGACATGATTTTCCAGATCAAAGGTAATCAAACTTGAATCAAAAGGGTCAATTCCTCCTATAGCGAATAATAATGCTTTCTGCTGCGATGGACAACTCTAGAGAACTTCCAAGGCAGACATCACCGAAGGCGATTGAGCTAAATCTTCGACAATATTATAATGATGAGCAACTCATCCATTCAGATTGTATGATGATTTCCAAAGGACACCCTTAGGAGGTGGTTGGATAACGGAGTCATTAATAGGTCTCTCATATGAAGAGGACCAGAATTGAGTGGAGTAGAAATGGAAGGTGTATCAATAACTTCTTTTTCCACCACCTGTTTGGGAGGAGTCATATAATATTTTGACCGAGTGGCATCAAAAATAGGTGCCATTCCACTCATATAAACATGAGATCCCGAAGATGTAGAAGATTGTGGTTTTTCTACCAATTGGGTTTGTTGTGATGGAAAATGTTCTTTCAATACAATCAATGTCCCTTGGGTGCCTTTCAATAAATGACTAACTTCAACACGATAGGGACAATCCTTGGTATAGTTATCTTCATCACAAATGAGGCAAGGATATTTGGGCTACATTTAGACGCATCATCAGCAGATGATTTCAGAGGATTCTGTTTCAGGGTAGTAGATTTGGCTTTTCTCTTTCCCTTTGAGGTTTGTTTACCACGATAGAATGAACGACATTAACGTTAGAGGTTTTACCAGGATTTTGAGAGGGATTTGAATTGGATGTAGTAGTCGAAACGAATTTATGCTTCGTAGAAGTAGAATAAATTTTACTAGAATTTTAAGCCACTAACCAAATAATACCGTCAATGGGTGGTGCCTCTGGAGGTTTGGAAGATGTAAGATCAGTAGATGGTCTTGGAGTATCAGGCAAGAGATCATACAATGTGCCAGATTGGGAATATATCAAATCAATATATTGGGCATGGGAAATGGATTGATCTTCAGTCACATAACCACCCATAACTATGTTCTTGAAACTTTTATTAACAAATGATTTGGTAAACAATTTAGTGAAAAGTTCATCTGGAATGTCGAACTTGATAAGATAACGTTGACATGTCCATTCATGGATGTGATCGGAAATGTGTGTTGCAATCGCCTGTTTCAAATACGTAAGGATATGGGTACCAGTTTCATGTTGAATTGGCAATTGGAAATGAGTAAGGAAGGCCATTGCCAATGTCTTGAAGTCTTGGAAGGTACCTCGAGGTAAGTCGATGTACCATTTTGTGGTAACACCCATCAAGGTTCACTGGAGAAGACGTAGATGAATGGAATCATCAACACAAGAATTGGATGAACACCATAAATGGTAAGTCATAACGTGGGCCTGAGGGTCTTCTCCAGACTTTCCTTCGAATTTTAGACAATCACCAAGGATCTTAGTAGGAATGAGAGGCCACACGGGGAATGGAGTATTAGGTCATTTGTGAGCCTTGACACATTTGGTAGTTCCAATGTTGCTAGAAATGGAAATTGTGGATTAAAAGGCATGTGGGGCCTTTGATAAGGCCCAAGTTACAGATTCAAACCTTGTTGGTATTGATTTTTCCCCTAAAGTGGTGGATTTTTACCATAAGGAGTTTGATATTATCCCCACTGAGAGGTATTCTGACCATACAAGGGTGGATTTTGTCCGCACAAAGGTGGGTTTTGACTAGGGTAAGGTTGGTACTAACCCGTCATAGGTTGTTGAGAGCCATAAGGTGGATAAACAACTTGTGAAGAGTATGGAATATAAGGTTTCTGTTGCAATGGTTCACCTTGGTGGTAAAATTGTTAACCCTACTATTGTAGAGGTTGACCTTGTTGCTATAAGGGTTGGCCTTGTTGGTACAAGGTTTGGTTTTGTTGCTGCAAGGGCTGACCTTACTGCTGCATTGGCTGTTAATAAGGCCCTTGCTGCACATAAGGTCCTTGTTGTACATATGGCTACTATTTTTGGAAAGTTCCTTGTGGAATTTTTTGGGTTCCATATTGGTACTGATAGGTTCCATTTTGAAATTGACTAGATGTTCCAAACGAGGGATTTGTACCAAACTACATTTAAGGTCCTACTTGCTGATTAAAAGGTGGATTTTGAGGCTGTTGGGAGCCATACAGAGGGTACGATTGTTGGTAGTGTATCTGGGACAAAAGAGGCTGTTGATATGGGATTTGGTCTGATCCAGATGGAATAGATGATCCACTAGGATAAGGTATAGTGCCAACATTTTGACCAACTCCTGTAGCATGAGTTTTAGATCCACTCACATAAGTTCCACCCGAAACAAAAGGTACATATGGAGGAGGTGGTTGTTTCCCCCCATGTGGTGGGATAGGTGGTGGAACATATTGGCCACTTAATGGAGGACCTTAGGAACCTATAGGGAAATTAATCATCCCAACCATAATTGCCAGTTGTACAAGAACTGAAGAAACTACAGTTTGTACAAAATATTGAGAGGCCACATTTGAAACAAATGGACCAGAAGTAGGTATAGTGCCCAATGACCAAATGGGATTATGATAAAGTGAAGACACACTTTGAGTACCTAAAACCAATTGAGCCAAAGAAGCGTAACCTGGTGGAAGCGAAGGTTCACTTCTTTCAGGAAGTGGTGGAGGTGGCATACTTCCCACATACAAAAAGACTTTAGATGGAAATTTATATTCATATTCATCGCCAACACCAGGAGTTTGACTAGGTGAGACTTCTGGATGAGGATCTTGAGGAGAGGTTGTAATCTCACCTTTTGATTCCATAGGTGGAAACAATTGGCGAGGAGGAATCTAAGACGATCAAGGAGAATGCTCCAAAGGTAAGTCAGGATTATCAAACTGACTATATGGTTGTTGAGGAGATATGACCACTGGATCAAAAATTAGATTCAGGGGAAATAATAAATACCTCTTCAAAACCTTAGGAGTTTTTGTATTAGATTCTTGAGATGATGACTCTTGAGGTGGAGGATGAGAAGCAAGGGGTTGAATACTTAGGATAATTCCAAGTTCAAAACCTTGGGCTTCAAGTGACTGTGAAATCTCAGGATGGACTCCTTGTGGTGACCCTTCAGTGTCAGATGATGAAGGGGATATGTAAGGCGAACTCTGTGGTTCATCCACGATGACCTTCTCTAAAGAACAATAGGAGGTGGTTTATTTGAGCTTATAATTAAAATTTACTATTAATTAGGCAATGTGAGGCCAAGAATAACTACATAGGTAAGGCATGTTATCGTGGGCAGTTAAATTTTAGAACTTAATAACAAGAAATAAATAAAAAAGGGTGTGCTAGGAAATAGGGTTTACCAAGTATCCGTGAACCACAATATACACCATATTTGAAACCAAGGACTTAACGTATGGTGACCAATCTCTCCAAATGTTTTGTTCGGTGTATCATGTTTACAAAGTGGCTGACTCGGTTACCTGTGGCTAAAGGATAACAACCTAGTGGGTTCTCCCAATATATACACTATGGTACGGGGAGAACAAGTACGTGTTAGCACTGTCTAATGCATAACCATTTGATGGGAGTGTTCCCATCTACTTCCATACATGGAGCACCTCTGATATACCTAAGAGTACTAGAGAATGATACTATCTACTCTCGTGCGTGGAATGAGATTTCACCCCTAGGATACAATGTCGGAAGCTATCGACATCTGCTAGGTTTATAGACGTCGGAACACGTCTCTAGCCTAGAACTCTAAATGTTTGTGTTAAGTTCCAAATGATCCTTAGGTTAATTGAGTAAATTTTAACATTTTTCTTGAATTATGTTTCAATTTTTGGCTCAAGCAATGTCACCTGAATCCTAAAATGCAACAATATGAGAAAATGAAACTTTTCACTTCAATGAAAGCTAACTAACAAGGGAAGAGAATTCAATCAATTAATGCATCAAACAAGAGAATGCATCGAAGAGCATGCCTCCACTAACATTTCTTTCCAAATGTAATACGAAAAAACAAACACAATCTTCACTATCTTATATGCAATGTATCGAAAGAAAAATGATGTTTACTTCATTAAGATTCACTTTATATAAATGATGTTCTCTTTGATTTTTGGATGCTCTAATGCAATCAAAGCTTTAATTAAATAAAAAATGATATTTTTGATTCTAATGCTTCTAATGCAATCGATGCACCAATCAAAGCAACATCAACTCAGATCAAAAAGTACTTAAATGAAAATGTCTTTCACTTTTATCTTTTAATTGAATAAACCCTGCACTCTTTTTAGCTTGTAAACCAAACAATGTAATCTATGTTCGATAAATAACAAAGATGAATTTTCAAGTGAAATATTACCTAATGCAATAAAAGAAAAAACTTTGCAAAAGACAAGCCAAAACTAATTCGAATTGACATTTTGAATGATTCTAATAGATTCAGATCTAATAAATCAACAAGCTACAAACCCAGTGACACTTTGAAGCGGCAAGTGACAATCAAATTACCTAAAAACCATAGAATCAATCCAATTTCACTCCAAACACTTGAAAGCTCAAGAGACAAGAATTAGCTAATCAAATAAGATAACTAGAAAAAACACTAATAAATCTGATCACAATGGACAAGAAAAAGGACCTCAGGGGCTAAGACACACCAAATTTTGACATATAAACCCTAGTTTTCACCAACCTCTAAGATCAACGTGACTCTAATGGATAAAATCGTGTTGAATAGGGGTTCAACGCAATTGTTTTAAAGGAAAGAATGCTAGTAGCATGACTTTCCAAGTAGAAAAACATGTTAGGAGAGGAATAAGGAAAAAAACAAAAAAGATTTCAACAAACACTCTAGACTCAGGACTTTAAGGTAGTAATCAGTGGCTGTGCAGACCTATACAAGCTCAAACTAACTGAGAACTCAATGGTCGGTCAAACTGAAGAAGAGATTAGATTGAAAAAGAGATTGAAGAGGCTATAGCTTCCCTAGCAGAGTCACCATTTTTTTGTGAAGGAAAATCCCCTTTGCGGATATAGGTGATCTCTCTAGCCCAATGGGTGGGTCTAGCAACAAACTAAACAAACTAACATACACTTTCCTAGTTTATGTTTAACAAATGCAAAGAGAGAGTGACCTAACTCTCTCTGATGCTAATAGCTCAATCCTTTGGAGATGACTTTGATTCCTTCGCTTCCAAGCTCACTCCTTACTTGTTCTTCATGTCCGAGCACCTGCAAGAAAGATCAAAGGGGAATACAAGGTACAAGAGCATATATGGCATTTATCAAATATAAACTACTTAATAGATCACAGAGTATTAAGCTAAAAGCATAAACATATACACAATTATGGAAAGTGAACATCATATGTATATATTAATAAACTAAAAGGGGAAGCATACAACCAATTCCTTGATGTTGGAGACCTCCTTTTGGTGGATGTCCAAGTCCAAGCCAATACTCTTCAATCACTCCTTCTCCAAGTTAGATGGGCAACATTTAGGCATAATCTCAGCATAGGAATGTAGGCAATCAATGACAAACCATTTGGGGATGGAAGGGAGTTGGTTTATAGGAAAGAGAGGGAGTTAGGGATCCAAGAAAGAGGGAGGAATGTCCACATCAAGGGGAAGGCCCTTAAAGGTAGGATCAAGAGCTCAAAATGGGAGAGCTTGACCATATCTGTAACCAACAATGTCCATCTCAATGTTTCTCAAAGTTTCTAGTATACGAAGATTCTCCCCCATCTTGGGAAAACCTACCAGAAGAGGTTCAACATGGGTTTTCATATCAATACCCATGCCAACAACGCTAGGTCTAAGAGCTACAACCTGCCATCAGCACGGGTAAGCAGTGGAGAAAAACATGTTGGTCCTGAAACTTAGGGTTTCAGTCAACCTTCTTTAGAATTGATTTAGGGCAGTTTTCCTTTAGTTCTTCATGGATGTTTTTGTCTGTGTATCATGATGGATATACTTCACAGTTGCCATCATTTTGACACTTTGGGATATGGAACATGAAGTGAACAGGAGGAATGACAAAATATTATGTAACAAGGATAAGGAACAAATAGGGTGTTGGTCTCCTCCTTTGCAATTTGAGGTGCTGCATGGTTCACAATATTTGGGGAAGGAGGGAAATAAGGAGGTTCACCGTATTGGGAAACATGAACCAGACATTTAAATGCTTGTCCCAAGAAATCTGAGTTCAATTTTTTTTGGGAATTTCACAACAAAGGTGAAGAAACTGTTGGCATTATGATACAAGTATGACACAGGTGTTGTCCTTGATGGAAACTCTCTCAGATGAAAGATCAGAGTATAGCAAGTAAACAACAAAGAATGAAGAAAGCAAGGTATACACAGGTTCACCATTGACCAAGCTGCGTATACACGTAGGTTCACTATATACAAAGTCACATATACGAAAAGGTATATGCAGGTTCACCATTGACCAAGTTGCGTATACATGCAGGTTCACTATATACAAAGGTGCGTATAACGTACACACGCACTTTCATAGAAGGAAAGGCATGTACATGTATTGGGTATTAGTATTTGGTCCGTGGTATTTGGTCCATGTTATTTGGTCTGAGGTATTGACTCTATGTATTGGGTCCAAGTTATTAGTCCTACGTGGTTTTGGACCATAGTATTGAAAGATGCCTAAACCTATATAAGGAGAAGAAGATCATTAGGCCAAAGTTCAAGTGTGCAAGTGATGAATATCTGATGATGTTTGAGATCTAGTATGCAAGTTATGGGTGTGTGATGCTTTGCTAAGGATGCACCTATGTAGCAAATGAAGGTTGATGGACCGGGATCATGAAGACTAAAATGCATTATCATTATATGGTAATGATCATGAATAGTTCAGATCTAAATACTAATGCATGTCTTAACCTTTATATCTGATGATCTGGATATATCTAAAGTAGAAAATTGTAGTGAAGGTATAAGTAATTATTTTCAGATCTATACGTTGGTTCCCTTTGGTGAAAGGGCGCATACACGCTGGTTCGACACAACCAAGTAGCGTATAAATTATGAGATTTGATATTTGAATTTGCTGTTGGTTCTAGTGGTTGTTGTAGAGTTCTGCGTTTTGCTCTGTGTTCTGGTGATTGTGTTTTAATAAAAGGGTTTCAATGATTTAGTTGTTGGGTGATTCAAAGATTGATGATTCAAATATAGTTGATGGTTGTATTGCAGTGGTGATTGATTTTGTATTGATGGA
>APFE030376437.1:161320-175457 GCA_000404065.3 Pinus taeda | reverse complement strand
TCGATGTGTTTTGCGTTTATATAAAAAGCAGAACGACATTTATAGGGTGCCATATTTTTTAAACGCACCAACATGATTTTTATTTTTTTTCATTTTAGAAATCCTGAAATAATGCGATTTTTTTTAAAGAAAGAATGTGATATATATTTAAAATAACACCGATACAGCTTAATTAATTTTTTTCTAAATTCAGGAAACAATTTCTTATTAGTGTTTTTTTTTATTTAAATGTATGAGTGCGTTTTTATGTAAAAGATCACTGATATGGTAAAAAAAAATTGAACACCGGAAATTGATGTAGGTATTATTTAAACAAACCAATGCACTTATTATTTAAACACATCAATGCGATTTATTCTAATTAGCATATCAATGGGGTTTAAAATCTATTTGAAAATTTATTTTCACATTAAATCACATATTAATTTCAAATTATCTTTTAGGACAAATCCACATAAATTACAGTAGTTCAAAGTATACATTTTCCACTTAAAGTCACCTTGTTCTTGAAAAATGGTTTCAAAAATATATTGAAATTTAGATTGTTGTTATATGGTTCTCTATATTAATTTTAGATGTTCACTCGAAATTTTATTTCTGATTTTTCTCAAATACATGGACAAAATCTCAATTATATAAAAGATCCAATTCTTCAAATTCCATCTCATTCCATATCGCTGATCAAAGTCCTTTGCGGAGTTTTCCCTTTACATCTCGAGTGAGTTCATATTCTATTTATATTTCGATTATCTAATTGATTTTTTTTAATCCATCCAATTTGAATAAAAATGTAGGACCTTGTTTTTTACATGATTAGCATCAAAATCGATTCATATGCAAAAATTTACTCCATAATTTCAGAAAACGTTGCAAGGTCTATGAGGACACATAATCGCAAGTTTTGGTAGAGAAAATGGACAACCTCTTCACCTTGCCATTTGGAACATCGAATCTTCTAGCTGTAATCTTAGATGGTAATAATTATTTGGTATACTAAAATTTCAATAATCCAATTGCATTATTGTGCTTACTAATATCATTAATATTGTACTAATGAGTGACCCACCTTCCATCTTCTGGTGCACCCCACTACAATGTTAAATGGAGAGAAGGTTTCATTAATAACAAGATTCAGAGAGGAAGCATACAAACAATGGTTGAATAAACCACCTATTAAATTCCCACTATGTTCAGATTCACCAATTAGGAATGTCCACAACAATAGTATATCTTCATCACAAGTTGGCAATGAAGGCATTAAAATGGAGGTTGGTATGGATGATTACATACAAGATATGATTGTCATGAAGGCAATGTTGTTATATGCATTTCAGAATGCTGAGCTAGGGGATAATGTTCATATCACTGATACCTTATTCAAAAGCTTGGAATCTTCTTCCACCACCCCTCTCTTTGGATGTGGTAGCAAGTCAAAGTCAACTCAGTTGGGGACAAAGATGTTTTTGTACAATTTGAAAACAAAGTTTCGTATGTCAAATGTGTGTTTCTCGAAAATCAAATTTAAAAATGGTCGATTTTATGAATGTTAAATATTGACATTGTACAGTTATATTCCCCACCAACTGTAAGATATTAAAAGATAAGGTTCTTCATAGTGATATTGTCTTATCAGGTAGCTACAAAGAGGAAAAGTAATTGTTGAAAATGTTGGATGTTGAGTACATATCAGATCATGCATTTCTCACAGATTGTATTCTATATAGAGGAGAATATGAAGACAAAGAGATATGTATGAAATGTGGCATGACAGGTATGATAATTAAAAAAAATGGGTAAATCACATGGTCCTTCTCATGAGATATTGAGGCACATGCTTATAATCCAAAGGATTCAAAGAATCTTTTGTTGCAAAGAATTAGCTATGTTGCAGGGATGGAATGCCTCACAAATAAGTGATTCAAGAATTATGTGAAACCCAAGAGATTGAAAGACATGAAGCGCATAGAGGATACATGGTCAAAAAAATTCTAGGATGAAGTACAAAGTCTATGAATTAGCATAGCCATGGATGGCGTCAACCCATATTCCCTCCGAAACACCAACTATTATGTTTTTCCTATAGTAATAATCAGTAACAATATCCCCCCATAGTTTTCCATGAAGGGTGAACATCTTATGTTGGCTCTCATAGTCCCTGGTAGAAAACAAGTGAATAATATGTATGTCTACATACAACCATTGGTAGATTAATTTAAGGAATTATGGGAAGTGATACATGTGTATGATGTATCAAGACCCATCACATTGAGAGGAGTTTTACTTTGTATGGCATATCTGGTTATACCATATAAATTATCTAAGATTATGAGTTTTCTTTGGTAAATTACATTCTTGTTCATTTGTTAGTAAGAATATTGTTTCACATATAATTTAATTCATTGCAATTGTTTATATGTTCATGGTCGCTAACTTGTCGGTCTATATACAATAATTTCGTAGGTCCTGTAACAAAAGGGTATCATGGATGTAAATGTTGTGGACCTTATCTGAAGGCTAGGTGGTCCTAACACCCATGAAAGTGAGTATATGACTGCTCGAGGGTATTCCTCCAAAAAGAACACCCTTATCGAAGGGAAACATTTTCTTTCAATGGTAAATCAGAGAGAATCCAAAGGTTTGCAATAATGACACCAACTGGATTTCTTAGATCATATGAGATAGAGAAGGAGAAGGGGTTTGTAGAAATATTTGATTCAAATGGGGAGCCTATGTTCAATTATCAACAATTTTTCGACACCTATGTTGAGAAATTTCTCATAGGGATGAAAAGGAAATCAATCTATAATGAGCACCCATATTGGGAGCATCTTAAGATTACCCACTTATTGGATCGCATGCATATGTTTAAAAATTTTTGTATTCTTTATAGAGGCCCATATCATTAAAATAAAGTCATCAAAATAAAGTGATACATTGGCTGTTAGGAGAGATCTTATTTCTTCAAAAACTAAAAATAAACATTGGCCAAGACAAGAAACTAGAGGATAGGTTAGCCCATATTTGTCTTTCAAAGAAGGTGATGTCCCATGGATTTTAAAGAAATATGATCTTTCTTTGGAAAATGAAGTTATAGTGAATATGAGGGTTCCTTCTTTATATGTGTCTTCACTATTATGTTGCTTCATTATGGATGACCGTTTTTCAGGGTTGAAATCACATGACTATTTGAACCTTCTAAGAGTACGCATGTCAAAAACATGATTTTATTATTTTTTATTTATTTTTATGGAATGAGATATTTTATAATTAATTTTTTTATAATGTACTATTTACTATGTAGTGTCATTATCCTCTTCTCATGCATGGGTGTGTGAACCATGACTTCCCCCAAGACTTATGATGTGCCATATCTAAATTATCCGCATCTTTATGTTGGATCACATCAAAGGAGATTCATATGGTTAGCATTTAATAATGGCATCAAGAGATAGATGAGATTATTTGTATGTTTGAGAAGTAACTGTCAACGAGTTTCATGGACTTGTAGGTTTATCTTCTAATTCACCTAGTAGATGAGGTTGAATTAGTTTGGGTTGTTTCTTATCATTGGGTGTTCTTCGTAGAGAGGTACATGAGTAAATTGAAAGGTTTTATTTGACAAAGGGAAAAACCCAAGGGGTCTATGGAAGAGGGGTAGTTATCATATGATTCTTTATATTATTCCAGTGAGTACATCAAGAAGATTGACAACACACTAGGTGTGACAAATTGGGACAGCAAAAGGGATGAAGAAAAAAGAGAATGAGAGGTTCTCAAAATTAATGGAAAGAGGTGCATGATAAAGTGTAAGTGAAGACTTGCCATTTTTAAAATTACTACCCAATAACTATTCACATTGAACTTCATATTAATGCATATTTTTATTTTATATATAATATATATATGATATAGGTTTGATTTCATCAACGAAATTAGAAATTGAAACCAACAAAAATTTCATTCTTTAGCATATGGAAGTGACACAATCGTGGGTGGAATTGTATGAAGTGAACAGGAGGAAATGAGACAATGTCAGTAAAGAATTAAAATGGTTGAATGGTAGAAGAATGCATTATCTTGATCATTCAAAAGAAAATATGAAATGACATGCCCTAACAATTGGGTTGTTGATGAAGTCAGAGAGAAATATGTTGCAACAAGTCGTTACTCGTGTGCGAAAGAGGATGCACTAAAAATAGGAATTGGGTGTAGTCAATCAATAATTATAATATATTTTTGTATATTTTTAACTTCATATTGAACCTTTGAATTATATCATTTATATATATTTTATATTTTTATTATGTTCGTGCTATTAGAAATGTGACATTCTGATTTTCACATTTTTAATAGGCTCATTTGTTCCCATCTATGTGGGCATATGGACATAATTTTCATATGGAGGATGTCGATGATGGATGCATGACACAAGAATCGGGAGTGGAAATCAAGTTCGATCAATCTAGTCGTGCTAACCACCACGATCAAAACCCAATGCAAGGGACACTAGGTTATGTGGGAAAGATACAAGAGATCATTCAAGTGGACTTCTCTTCATTCCAATGTGTTATTTTTAGGTTGAAGTGGTGGGACACCTTTGATCGCAATAATGTAAAGGAATATTGTGATAGTGGGTTGATATCTATCAACTCTAGAAATATGTGGCGTGAAGCTAGGGAGCCTTATGTTTTCCTTAAACAATGGAACGAGGATTTGTTTTACCTAGATGTATTAGATACGGATTGGTGGTTCCTATTAAGACATGACCATAGATCAGAACATGTTTTTGAGAAAAATAGTGTTATCATGCCAAGTATTGAGGAAGATAATCAAGGCGATGACAATGGAGAGTGATATGTACACATGTTATTTCATCATTTATACTATTTTTTTATGTTTTTGTTTTCATTGTCCTGCTAAGTATTTCCAATTTCTTGTCCTCTCTCCGTTGAATTCTCTACTACATGATTACATATAAAATACATTGGCCTCATACATAAAATACTTTTTTTTTATTAAATGAAAATTGTATGTATTAATATGGAAACATAAATTTTAACTTAAAAAAATCATCGATGTGCCAAAAACATAGTCATACACTCAATCTGGTGCATTTTCAAACACAACTGCACTATAGATGGTGCATGCTTACCTATGAAACACCACAGTTGGTTCACAAATTTAAGTTTTCATAGTGGTGCATCATACTTATGCATTGGTGCGAATGTATAACATTTTTGCACTAGGATGGAATGTTCACGTTGTCTAATGCACTTATATATAGCTATATTTTTAAATATTATTTAGGTAGTGTGTTGGGTAAATATGATAGCGCGATAGCGCTAGTGCGATCAAAACATACCAAGTGCACCACATTTTTTATGGTGATTAAGGGGCATTTGTTTGAGTTTCAAATAGACTTGCGATGCATTATTTTTCCCGTTTAGATTATGTAAAATAAATATCTATTTTTTATGTATTTGTAACGAAATTATTTAAAGTAGACATGTCTTTATCATTATAAACATGATGTAATATTAGCTACAAGAAATGTGAAAAACATATGTTCTAGTGAATATCTCATGGTTATTTAATTTGTAATATTTAAATTGTATTATTTAACTCATATTTATTATTAAAAAGAGTTAAATTTGAACCAGTATAATAGAAAATAAGGAACCAAAATAGCATCAAAATGTTATATCTTTATTACTAGAAAAATGTTCACTTGCCTCTCTAAGGGAGAACTTCCAATAGAGAAAGCCTCCAACTACAAGTAACTTGATCACAAACCTTATTTTAGATTTCTTTATCCTCATCTTCGGAGAGAGAATTTATTATTTTTTTTATTTAAATTGGTAAGAGTTGCTATAAATATTAAATTTAAATTGCTTGAAAATCACTTAACTTTAGTAATAAAATAAAATTTATAAAAGTAAAATTTTTAAGTTGTATTAAATCTAAATTAATTAGACCGAGAGGTGGTGTATAGCTCAATGTGGGAGAGATGTGGTGGTGTATAGCTCAGTGTGGGAGAGATGTTGTCACATAACGTTACATTTAAAAATAGTGAAATAATAATTGAAATTAACAAATTAAAAATAGTAATAAGCAAAGAAATTAATGTTGGACATAATTACAATAATTCAATTTACACCTTGATCTTATATAACATTAAAGTAAAAAAAAATAGCTTTTACTATGAGGAATAAATGAAATGAGTAAAATAATATAATTTACTTTTTACTACAAGGAAAAAATGTAATTTTTTAACACCACAAGAAATAGTATTATTGATTTTGATAAATTCTTTCAGATTAATCACATCATGAGTTTTTTTGTCAATGTTTCAAACTATCTAATGTGGTTCATCATCAGGACAAGGGTGAAAAAATCAATCAGTAAGAATGTTTAAATAGAAAGGATGCATCTATTCCAGAGTTAGACATTAGGAAATAACTGTTATGAATTAGCCATTAAAAATTAGTTGAATAAATTTATTATTATTTTGTTATGCTTTATTTTACTTTATTAATATTTAATTAAAATAATATTGAATTCAAATTAATTAGATTAATTTAATAATATAATAATAATTCATCATTTGTAAATATATAATTAAAAATAAGTTTAATATGGTTATTATTAAAAATGAATAATATTCAACAATTATATTTAAATATTATTATATTAAAAGATTGGATAATATTTTAATAGGGAGGTCAAAGAGAATATAAATTGCAATATAAAAGTAAAAATAATCAATTATTAATTATTATATTTATTAAAAAAATTACGAAAAAAGGGAGGTGATCCAACTTCTACTTAACTTCCAACCATTGTCCCTATTAATATTAATAGCACATTTTTCAATTTCAATGACTTCTCAAAGCTTCCTATGATGGAAGTGATCAATCTTGGCAGTGACCCAGGAATCCTTGATACAGACATGGTGATTGGATTTCACTGCATGTTCAGCAAAAGCCGAGAATCGAGAGCGGTTGTGCTTAATATATGCTGCATATTCTTGGATTCTCTGGTTAATGGAGTGACCAATTTCCCCAATGTAGGGAATCCCACAATAACATGGGATGGAATAGACCCCTTTCATATCTTTAGGGTTTACAGGGTCTTTGACAGATCTAATAGAATTTCTAATGGTATTAAGGGGTTTGAAGGTAGCATAAACTTTGTTCTTTTGAGGATATCTGCTACCTTCAAACCCCTTAATACCATTAGAAATTCTCTTAGATCTATCAAAGACCCTCTAAACCCTAAAGACATGAAAGGGGTCTACTCCATCCCATGTTCTTGTGGGATTCCCTACATTGGGGAAACTGGTTGCTCCATTAACCAGAGAATCCAAGAACATGCAACGGATATTAACCACAACCGCTCTCGTTCCTCGGCTTTAGCTAAACATGTAGTGAAATCAAATCACCATGTCTACATCAAGTATTCTCGAGTCATTGCCAGATTGATCACTTCCATCATAGGAAGATTTAAGAAGCCATTGAAATTAAAAACTCTTCTATTGGACGATGGTTGGAAGTTAAGTAGAAGTTGGATCCTTTCCCTCTTTTCATAATTTTTTAATAAATATAATAATTAAAAATTGATTATTTTTACTTTTATTTCTAATTTTTATCCTTTTGACTCCCTATTAAAAATACTTATCCCAATCTTTTATTATAATAATATTAAAATATAATTGTTGATATTATTCATTTTTAATAATAACCTATAAACTTATTTTTTAATTATATATTTTACAATATTCAATTCTTATATATTATTAATAATGTAACTAATTTTGAATTCAATATTATTTTAATTAAAGATATCAATAAATTTAAAATAAAACATAATAAAATAATAATAAATTTATCCAACTAATTTTTTAACGGCTAATTCATAATAGTTATTTCCTAATGGCTAACTCTGGAACAGATGCATCCTTGCTATTTAAAAATTCTAACTGAATGATTTTTCCATGTTTGTCCTGATGATGAACCACATTAGATGGTTCAAAACATTGACCAAAAACTCATGATGTGATTAATCCGAAATAATTTATCAAAAGTATGGATCACAAAAGTCTAAAATCAAGTAGTATTATTGATATTACATTATGTGTAATTCATATTATGTTCTATTTACATGTTTAAAAATATATTGACAACAAAAAATATATCACTAACCACCATAAGTAAATTATTTCAATGTCGATATTCAATAACATAATTTTATAGATACTTTATATAGAGAAAAGTAAAGTAATTTAAATCGATTTTATTATTATATATTCTCACTTAAGTGAGAAATATTGAGAGAATTCTTATTCCATTAATATTTGCTTTCTAATGAAATATATGAGGGATATTTGTAAAATTTTCAATGTTTAACATGGATTTTATATGTAATATTAATTTAGAAAATATTAATAATAAAAAATTATATGTATACGAAGAGGAAAAAAAATATTAGGGGACATATTTTAACATTTTAATATGAAGAACATGAATTATAAATAAAATATTTCAATGTTCACTACATAAATATTAATATACCTGTCTAGATCTACGAAGCACCTAGAGGGATCAAATCTCTTTTCACTAAAAAATATGTTTGCATCTCAAGATATTTGATCCCTCTCGGTGCTTAGTAGATCCAAAGTTAAGATGGATCTAGGCTGCAGGTTGTATAAAACCAGACTTCAGTTTTTTAAAATTTAACAATAGATTGAATTTTATAAACCAAGTTTAATTAATTAAATTGCATTTTTGAATAATTTTTTATATTAAAATTTGAAGGAGTTACACATTTTCATCTTTTTAAGAACTAACTAAATTATTTTACCTTCAATTATTTTATCACTGTGAGTATTAAAATATTTTACTAATTAAGTTAAATTGAATATCAATGAACTATTTAAGAAATATCAAAATATTTATCGTAATTTTACAATCATAGCTTCAACCATACTAAACATGTAATTTATAAAAATATCTTTGCATTTTTTTTAAAGTAAGTCATTTTACATGCAATTTCATATATAAAGTTTGATATAAATTCACCAATACATAATGTATAATAAACATTATTTCATAAAAATAAACATCATGACAATAATCATCTAACAAACATAAAGATCATCTAAGATAGACATTCAAATTCCTACCATCATCTAATTATATACACTTTCAGTAGCACATATAAACATCACTAGCTAGCACACAAATCCAATAATCTAACATGGCATCATCATCGTGATAACATCTAAGAAAACAAAAAGGCTGTAATATAACATCATCACCACACACATCCTCAAATTAATATAAATCTCATGTCAAATAAATGCTATGATGTACAAATATATCACCAAGCACATTAAATAAACATATCTAACATGACCTAACAATATACACATCAATGCCAACATATAAATTAAGTACATACACATGAACAAAATAAATACGCTATATATATATAGCTAGAGGATTTGTTCTATGTTTCTCCTAAGAGAGAAGACATGCAACCTTCTCATGTAGACCAACCACATCCTTCTACTATAGACCAGCCACCTTCTCCTATAGACGAGCCACATCCTTCTACTGTAGATCAACCACTTCTTAATCAACCTCCAACTAAGCCAAGTTTGATAAACGTACTTGATTAGGTAGTAGTTGAAGGATAATGGATGGTCAACTACTACCTAATCAAGTACATTTATCAAACTTAGCTTAGTTGGAGGCTGATTAAGAGGTGGTTGGTCTACAGTAGAAGGATGTGGCTCATCTACAGGAGAAGGTGGCTGGTCTGTAGTAGAAGGATGTGGTTGGTCTACATGAGAAGGTTGCATGTCTTCTCTTTTAGGAGAAACGTACAACACATCCTCTAGCTCTAGAATCTCGACATCATGAGGTGACAAACAAGCAATTATACTACTAGAAGGATCACCGAAACCCTGACAACCATGATATGATGGGGTGGCATGACCACTAGAAGCCTCATCACCACCCTCCTAATCATCATGATCATGATCATCACCCTTATCATCATGGTCATGATCATCACCCTCATCAACATCATGGCCACCTTCATTATGTGATGGATGTGCCATTGCATGATTCCCTGCAAACCTCATCACTACCAATGCCCTACCAACTCCGATGACATACCGCATAGGAGACATCAAATCCTACAGAAAGGTCCTATAGAGATCCAATAATTTCGGATCCACGCTAATATATTGAGGCCTTGTAGACCAGAATCCCTGTTGAACCAAAACTCTGACAAATCTATCATAGTATTCCATATGACATCACATAATAGGCCTCTGCCCCTAGATGCCCATGTCCCTTAGAGGATGTGCCTCACCCTCACTCTCTTGGGCTTTGCCCATATCCTCATCTCCTCTGACATATGGTGGGGGAAGAGGCATGTCAGCATTGAATGTGTTGATGTCTACCAAATATATATTATAGAAAAATAATTAGACAATTTCATTAAACCATTTAATACAACAAGTTAAAGAATTTTCCTAGAATAAATTTTATTTTAATCCATTAAAATAAGAAAATTAAACAATATTAATTTAAAGAAAACAATAATATTAACTCTATCATCTCGAGGCTCATATGCTATGAAGAATATGTCAGGACACCCTCTCCAATCAATCCTCGTGTATGGATACCTCAACACAAAAAGTGCATGATCATCCACATTGTTTAGTAGCTCAAGTGCCTCGTCTGAAATCTTAGCCAAAATCTCTAGCATGGCCCTCTTAGGAATCATCTACCCCCACATGCACACCTGAGCCTCAATGATCAACCTGGGAGGGCGATGATAAAATATAGGTCTCTTCTCGAGAAACCTCTCAAAAAATAAACAAAAAATCTTGGAAGAAAAAGGGAAGGTCTTCCTCCCCTGTCTTAACAACGCACAACATCTATCTAAATATGTGCAAAACTGCCTCAAAAAAATGGCACACCATTTAATGAAACGTGGCAACTGAATCAAAGAATCAACATAATAGAAAAGAGGGGAACTAATGTGCATCCCATCACCACAAGAATGTGAAATGGTGCTGACTAATAATGAGAGGAAGCTAGCCTCGCCTGTAACAAAAGAAGAAATCTATAGTTGTCCACCACAAAACTAAAAATAGGATGGATGGAAAGCTTGAGGCCTAACATATCTTAGAGTGTATGAAAGTTGACTCTTAGTTGCAACTCCCTCGGGGACATTAGGGAAGAAGGGAAAATCCTCCCTTCTCTTGGATAGGCCAGTGATAAAGTAAATGTACTCCTTAGTGGGCCTATACCACAACTCATGATCGACATGGAAATTCTACTGCTAGACATTCCATTAGTGGATCATATGCGCAAATGGGATAAAGTGCACCTTCATGGATGTACCCTCTGCATAGTACTTGAGGCGGCTTACATTCCTTTAGAGAACTTGGGTCGCTACATTAATACAGTGAGGGTATAAATCGCTCTCCCTTTCTCTTGCCTCCCATGGTCAGATCATATTGTATCGTTCCACCTACTGCTCCTCCTCTTGTTGCTGCTCCTTTTGCTGACGTCTTTGCTACATGATTGAAATATAAAATACATGATCCTCATACATAAAAATACATCTTTTTTGCTAAATGAAACATGTATTCATAACTATCGAAACATAACTTTCCATAAAATAAAAAAAATTACAAGTTGTAACAACCTCAAAATTAAATATAGAAACTAATTACATCAATTATGTGATTTATAATGAACACACAACTATTCAAATAATTAGCATATAATTTTGAAAAACATGAGAAGAGACAACTTACCCATAACAATGATATTCCTTACTTGTGATTTCTGAGTTGAACATTATTTGAATCTCGCTAACCATAATAAAGTTTTTAGGGAAGACTCTCCACCCAACGGTACGTTCAGATGCGCATAATCTTTCTATAGTTGGTAATTTTCGAGCCCTCAATCAACGCACTACTATCAAGGTTTCCTTTTCTTCTCAATACTCTTCTCAAGAGAAATGCCTAATATCATCCCCCTCTCGTCCATTAAATAGAACAAACAATTCTAAAAATGGAAAGGTATTGGAAAGGGATTTGCATGCACACATTCCATGTGTCAACATGTCAACTTTTATTTATTTATTTATTTATTTTAAGTTTTACTTAATACAATATTTGTTTTATTTTAACTCTTTCTTATTGTTTTTTAACTTTTGGTTAATTATACTTATTTTTGTTCGCAAGGGTTTGGTCTCGTGGCTAACGAACGGTCTGCTAAGTCGTTCGTGTTGCTATGCAGGTCACAGGTTCAAGTCTCATCTTAACCTGAAGGCCATTCTTGCGGGTTGGGCAGTTCCTCCTAGCGGTTATAGTGGCAACTGGTGGGATTCGACCCTTTGTAATGCGAGTATGATATTACCGCCATTGCTGATTCCACTAGATATCAAAAAAAGAAAACTATACTTATTTTTACTATTTTTGAATTCTAATTATTATTTACTAATTTATTTATTTACTATTATTATATATCTTTACTATTTATTATATTCTCTTTCTCCACATCTTGTATAAATAGTTAGTGTCATCTTTACTTTGTTAAGTTGCATACGCTTAGTAAATACGTTAAGTGATGGTATAATATTTCACATATAATGAGCTTGCCTTACTGTCCATAATTAGCCATTTATTACCATTTTACCCCTTTAAAAGGTGACTTGTATAACCTTAACTATTTATGCAATCACTAATTCATACATCCATGCATTTCTCTATATTAAAATGGAAAACTATGTAAATATGAAAAGTGATTTATGATTTTATTATATACAACTCAAATAATATATATATATATAATATTTTGATCTATACTTATCGAGTAACACCTCATTGAAATATTTATCCTTCTCGTGATGCATAACAACTCAAATTTACAACTCCATTACAAATTGAAGCTAGATAAGCACTGAAGTTGAGGCCAAATAAGTACAAAAATTGGATACAATAGAGTGTGAGAATAGTATTTATTATTACCAGGATTTTCAATAGCAACATTGTGGATGGAAGGCACACTAAGAGGTTCAAAGGGAAGATAGTGGTGGTCACCACTGCAGAGCGCCTTGCCCTAGAAGGTGAATCAATTGTCATTTCTACATGAAAACGTAGATGAATGAATAGAAAATCTCATGCAATCCTCATGTAATGGCTAATCAAACTGACCACTCATTCAAACACTATTAAAAATCAAATTCAATAAGGTTTTCACATAAACCTTAATTCTACATGGTCTCGAGTGAATTTTATATTTTCAAATATATTTTTAATTTTACTTTTTTATCCATTATTTTATATATATATATATATATATATATATATAATATATATATATATATTATAAAATAAAAAATCTTTTTTTTTTTATTTTCAACTAAATTTTTTTCAACTAGAGAAAAATTATTGATAAAGATGATTAAGTATTTTTTTAATCAAACTTATACGTAAAGGTCACATCAAGTTGAAACTTGCTTTGATATGATATGCATAGTTACCATGTTCGAATTTGGATTCAAATTGGATTTGATAAGGAAAAAGTTTGATTGAAAAATTTTCAAGTCTAAAAAAATTTGCCACTATAGTATTAAAATTGGTTTCTTTTTCAGTATTCCCTTCTAATTATTTCTATTAAAATTTGTGTTTTATTTTATAAATTTTCTCTCTTTGTATCTTATTCATACATATATTCTACTTGGTTTGTTAAAAAATGAATAAAAGAAAAATCATAGTAATAGAGACATTCCCTAAAAATGTTTCAACCTAGCAATTTTTTTTAAAATTATTTATGTTTTATATGAATAATGAAAAATAAGATTTATATTAGTAAGAGGGCTACAACTTAGTGATTGTGTTTTAAATATTCCTGTTTTGTATGAATAATGAAAAATCAAATTTATGTGTTTTTTTAATCAAATTTTCATTTTCAATATACTTACATAAAACTAACATTTATATAATTTTATAGTTTTACATAAAACAAAGGTGCTTCACTTTTGTTGAAGAAAAGAAAACTGTTCTAAAAATAAAAAGGGAATGGAAAAGGATCCACATGCACATATT
>APFE030376437.1:4200-151853 GCA_000404065.3 Pinus taeda | reverse complement strand
AAAAATTATAAAATATTTTTATCTCTGGTGTTGAGTGAAATTCTATGCACATTGGTGCATTCGATACTCAAGTGCACCGAGATGTTTTTATAAAAATCGCAATGACATTTATGGGGTGCCATATTTTTTCAAGTCACCAACATGATTTTCTTTTTCATTTTTGGAATCCTAAAATAGCGCAATTATTTTTTTAATGAAACAATGTGATATATATTTAAAAGAGCACCAATACAGTGTAATCCATTTTTTTTAAAATTCTCGAAACAATTGCTTATGGTGATGATTTTTATTTAAAGGTATCAGTGTGATTTTAGGTAAAAGATCACTGATATGATAAAAAAGAGTTTTGAACACTCGAAATTGATGCAGGTATTATTTAAAAAACCAATGCACTGATTATTTAAATGGACATGTGCATTTTATTCTCATTAACACATCAATGGGGTTTAAAGGCTATTTGAAAATTTATTTTCACATAAAATGACATTAATCTCGAATTATCTTTTAGCATGTATTTACATGAATTACAATAGTTCAGAGTATACATTTTCAGCTTAAAGTCATCTTGTTCTTGAAAAATGGTTTCAAAAATATATTGAAATTTAGATTCTTTTTATATGGTTCTTGAAATTAATTTTAGATGTTCACTCAAAATTTTATTTCTGATTTTTCTCAATAATATCAAAAATCTAATTTTTCAAATTCTAGCTCATTCCATATTGCTGATCAAATTCCTTTGCGGAGTTTTCCATTTGCATCTCAAGTGAGTTCATGTTCTATTCATATTTCGATTATCTAGTTGATTTTTTTTTTTAATTCGTGCCAATTTGAATAAAAATGTATGAAAATAGTTTAGAATATCTAGATTCAAAATCGAGTTCATATGCAGAAAATATTACTCCATATTATTTTCAGAAATGTCGCAAGCTCTTATGAGGAGCAACATATCGCAAGTAGTGGGTAGATGAAAATGGACAACCTCTTCACCCTTCCAATTGGAACATGGGATCTTCTAGCTGCAATCCTAGATCAAGGATGCTAATAATTATTTGGTATACTAAAATTTCAATAAACCAATTTCATTATCGTGCTTACTAATATCATTAATATTGTACTAATGAGTGACCCACCTTCCATCTTTCTGTGCACCCCACTACAATGTTAAATGGAGAGAAGGTTGCATTAATAACAAGATTTAGAGAGGAAGCATACAAACAATGGTTGAATAAACCACCTATTCAATTCCAACTATGTTCAGATTCACCAATTAGGAATGTCTACAACAATAGTATATCTTCATCAAAAGTTGGCAATGGAGGCACTCACATGGAGGTTGGTATGGATGATTATTTACAGGATATGATTACCATGAAGGCAATGTTGTTATATGCATTTTAGAATGCTAAGCTAGGGGATAATTCTCATATCACTGATACCTTATTCAAAAGCCTTGAATCTTCTTCCACCACCCCTCTCTTTGGATGTGGCAGCAAGTCAAAGTCTATTCAGTTTGGGACAAATATGTTTCTGTACAACATGAAAACAAAGTCTGGTATGCCAAATGTGTGTTTCTCAACAATATTGAGGTAATTGAATTGCATGATTGATTAATTTCCTTATATTTTGCTTCACAATCAAATTTGAAAATGGTCGATTTTATGAATGTTAAATATTGACATTGTACAATTATATTCCTTGCCAACTGTAGGATATTCAAACATAAGGTACTTCAGAGTTATAATTTCTTATCCGATAGCTACAAAGAGGAAAAGTAATTGTTGAAAATGTTGGGTGTTGAGTACATATCATATCATGCATTTCTAAATGATTCTATTCTATATAGAAGAGAATATGCAGACAAAGAGATATGTACAAAATGTTGGCATGACATGTACGATAATTAAAAACAATGGGTAAATCACATGGTCCTGCTCATTAGATATTGAGGCACATGCTTATAATCCCAAGGATTCAAAGCATATTTTGATGCAAAGAATTAGCTATCTTGCAAGGATGGAATACCTCACATATAAGTGATTCAAGAATTATGCGAATGCAAATGGATTCGATAGCCATGAAGCACATAGAGGATACATGGCCAAAAAAATTCAAGGATGAAGTACAAAGTCTATGAATCAACATAGCCATGGATGGCATCAACTCATATTCCCTTCGAAACACCAACTATTATGTTTGGCCTATAGTAATAATCAATAACAATATTCCCCATAGTTTTCCATGAAGAATGAACATATGTTGGCTTTCATAGTCCCTAGTTGAAGACAAGTGAATAATATGTATGTTTACATACAACCATTGGTAGATGAATTTAAGGAATTATGGGAAGCGATACATGTGTACGAAGTATGAAGACCCATCACAATAGAGAAGAGTTTTACTTTGTATGGCATATCTGACTATACCATACATAATTATCTAAGTTTAGGATTCTTTTCTGGTAAATTACATTCTTATTCATTTGTTTAGTAAGAATATTTTTTCACATATAATTTAATTCATTGCAATTGTTTAGATGTTCATGGTTGCTAATGTGTCAGTCTGTATACAATACTTCATAGGTCTTGTAGCAAAAGGGTATCATGGATTCAAATGTTATAGACATTCTCTGAAGGCTAGGTGGTCCGAACACCTATGAAAGTGAGTATATGAATTCTCAAGGTTATTCCTCCAAAAAGAAAACCCTAGAAGAAAAACATTTGCTTTCAATGGTAAATTAGAGAGAATCCAAAGGCCTGCAATAATGACACTGACTAGATGGCTTAGAGCATATGAGATAGAGAAGGAGGAGTTTGCAGAAATGTTTGATTCAAATATGTTCTATGATCAAGAATCCTTTGACACCTAAATTTGAACAAGTATAATAGAAAATAAGGAACCAAAATAGTATGAAAATGTTATATCTTTATTACTAGAAAAATGTTCACTTGCCTCTTTAAGAGAGAACTTCCAATAGAGAAAACCCCCAACTACAAGTAACTTGATCATAAACCTTACTTTAGATTTCCTTATCTTCATCTTTGGAGAGACTAATTTTTATTTTAAATTGGTAAGAGTTGCTATAAATATTAAATTTAAATTTCTTGAAAATCTCGTAACTTTAGTAATAAAATAATTTTAAAAGTATAATTAATTGATTTATTAATCTAAATTAATTATACCGAGAGGTGCTCTAATAGCTTAGTATGGAAGAGATGTTGTCAATAATGTTACATTTAAAATAGTAAATAATAATTGAAATTAACAAATTATAAATAGTAATAAGTAACGAAATTAACATTGGTCATAATTACAATAATCAAATTTACTCATAAGCCTTGAAATCAACCCTTTTCTTCCATATTGTCCTATTTTATGTGTTTAATGAGCTCCATCTTGTTGTCTTTTCTGCAAGAAAATACTTGAAAATTAATATTTAATGCTAAATTATTACTTTTATATGTATAAAGTCAATCATGATTACATACATTTGACACACTTTGTTCTTCGGATGGCTCCTCTTGTGATGCAATTATATCCATTTCTTTGACCATATCCTTACACACTTTTGTGACATTCCTGGTGGAATGTTTCATATATCAACGTGTTGATCATTAGGGGTTTTCATAATCTTCTTGAAAAAATGTAATAAACTGTTTTTCTAATGATATATGAAAACTAAATATAACAAAATTGATATTAATAAGTTAATGGTTTGTAGTAATATATACATATAATTCTAGAAAATCATTTTATACAATTAGGCATCTTACCTTTTGAATGGTTTTTTTTGTTGTTGTATGTTTTTTATATTGGAAGCCTGACATGTCTCATTGACCATTGTTCTATAATTTCTTCCTATAGTTTAGATATAATTTCTCTCTTAGAATCATTAATTTTGTATTGTAAGTGGAAAGTGTGTCTATATGTTGGTTCCACTAGATCCCTCGTAGTTTTATAAAAATCCCTTTCCCCTTTTATTAGCCTCCTACATCACTCAAGATGAGCTAAGGACCAATTCATCATTATTTACATGTTCCATAATTTTTCTTTTCTTAGAACAACATTGATATTTTCCTCCATTGTTGCTCATTGTAGAATATTAAACATATATGAATTAATATATTTTTTGAAACATGTTATCTCATATTCTTAAGTATATTGTTAATGAAAAAAATCATATTGAAAAGTATTTTTGCATTCACCTCATTCATCATTATGTAATTTTTCTATCAGCATTTTATGCTCTTTTGAATTTAGATTAGAAATATTTTTATCAACCTTCTTCATTTTGTGGCTCCACATGACACACACCAACTAATACATATTAGTTAAACTTAGATATAGTTTAAACATATTAATTTTGTAAAGAATTTACAAAGAGCTTCTTTGATTTTTTTGATGTACTGTGAGTATGGCGATCAATATTTTTGTTACTTTAGACCCTCTCAGACATTTTTATGAATATATAACCTGTACCTTTCAATAAAAAAGTTATTAGAAATATTTTTACAAATAAATTAAATAATTTTTAGAAAAAAATCTTTGGTAGCTGATGTATTTATCGGAATAAACACACTGATGCTTTTATGAGATTAAACACATCAATATTTTAATTATTCAACACCATCATGGAAAATCAATTTTAAAATAATTTTAAATTAGGATGGTGTGATTTGTAAGGTTAAAACACACTTCATTTATTTAATGGTGCTATTAGGAACATACGTGTCAGTGTGTTATATTACACTGGGAGAAACGATGAACAAACTTGACATAATTGAAAGTGTTATAATATACTGGTGTGTCAAAATACTCACGTGGACCCAATGCATTATATTACATAGGGTGCACTGTCCAACATATGACTATTTTTCAAGAAGAAATGAGAGGGATGAAAATGCGATTTGTAAGGCCAAACTCAGCAAACTAATTTAATAGTTCTATTAGGAACTGATGCACCGATGTGTTATATTACACCAGTGAAACAAAGAAAATACTAGACATAATCCTAAGTGTTATAATATATCTGTGTGTTGTGTTACTCAGGTATCTCTGGTGTGTTATGTTACATAGGAGGGACTGCAAAACATATGGACATTTCTTAAAATTAGAGAGGGTTAACGGTGTGATTTATAAGGATCAATGCACCGTAATGATTTAACGCTACTATTATGAATACGTGCACCAGTGCATTATATTACACTGGGGAAACTATGAATAGACTAGACAAAATCAAAGGTGTTATAATTTATAGGTGCGTTGTATTACTCATGTAGCACCGGTGCATTATATTACATATGGCGCACCACACAACACATATCCTTTTTTTTTTTAATGGAGAGGGTTGCCAAGGTTTGGATCTAATCCAATAAGTGATTCCCTAACTGTGAAGTGGCAGAGAAAGTTAAACCCTAATGTTAAATTTTGCAAGAAGAAGCAAGGATTTAAGGTAAGTATTGATAGTATACTATTTTAATTTTAAAATTTTAATAGGAAAAAGATGTAAGTTTTTTACTAGTGAAAAATCTATAGTAAAATATTATTAATATACGGGGTTTTCTTTTTTTCTTCTTAATTTGTATAAATCTGATAAAATCTGTAAATATTTAACAATTAAAAGTTTAAAGATTCTTGCTATCGAGGTTGTTGAGTGAATCACCATACCATTCAACTTTTGATCTTTTAGTGGATCCAAAATATTCTGTAGCTCTAATCTAATCTTCTCTTGAAAATGATCTCTCTGTTAATTAAACCCCAAAAGAAATTGTAAATTTTTTTATTAATAAAATAGACAGTAAGTATTTAGAACTTACTATGGACATTTTTTAGTGAATCACTATACCTTTTAGCTTTTGATCTTCTGAATAGTTTTTCTACTCCAAAGTATTATGCTCTTGTTACACAATGTTCCTCGTATATATCTTTCCAAATCACTCCCTTGAAAATTTAGGTAAAATAACGAAATGGTGAATAAATTTTTACTATTTAAAAAGATTTATGAAATTAGATTTCAAAAAATGAATTACCATTTACTTTTGAAATTTAAAAATAGAAAAATGATCATGCTTTTTCTCTATTTAATTTCCATGCACATGAGTGCATTCGATACTCAAGTGCATTGGTGCATTTATATAAAAATCACAACGACATTTTTGGGGTGACATATTTTTTCAACGCACCAACATGATTATTTTTTTTTTCATTTCAAAATCTTGAAACACTACGATTATTTTTTTAACAAAATAATGTGATATATATTTAAAAGAGCATCGATATAGTGTAATTCATTTAAACAAACCAATGCATTTGTTATTTAAATAGACCAGTGTGGTTTAGTCTGATTAGCGCATCAATGGGGTTTAAAAGCTATTTGAAATTTATTTTCACATAAAATTGGCATTATTAATCCAAATTATCCTTAGGACACATCTACATGAATTACAACAGTTCAGAGTATACATTTTCCACTTAAAGTCGCCTTGTTCTTGAAAAATGGTTTAAAAAATATATTGAAATTCAAGTTGTGGTTATATGGTTCTCAAGACTAATTTTAGATGTTCACTTAATTTTTTATTTTTGATTATTTTGAAATATATGGACAAAATCTCAATAATATCAAAAATCCAATTCTTCAAAGTCCAACTCATTCCATATTGCTGATCAAAGTCCTTTGTGGAGTTTTCCCTTTTCATCTCTAGTGAGCACATATTCTATTTATATTTCGATTATCTAATTGATTTTTTTAATCCATGCCAATTTCAATAAAAATGTATGAATTTTTTTTATAGGATCTAGATTCCAAATCAATTTCATATGCATAAAATAATACTCCATATTATTTTCAGAAATGTTGCAAGCTCTTATGAGGAGCATCATATCATAAGTAGTTGGTAGATAAAAACGTACAGCCTCTTCACCCTGCCAATTGGAACACAACATCTTCTAGCTGCAATCCTGGATCAATGATGGTAATAATTATTTTGTATACTAAAATTTCGATAAACCAATTGCATTATTGTGCTTACTAATATTATTAATATTTTACTAATGAGTGACACACCTTCCATCTTCTGGTGCACCCCACTACAATTTCAAATGGAGAGAAGGTTGCATTAATAACAAGATTCAGAGAGGAAGCATACAAATAATGGTTGAATAAACCACCTATTTAGTTCCCACTATGTTCTGACTCACCAATTAGGAATGTCTACAACAATAGTATATCTTCATCACAAGTTGGCAATGGAGGCATTTAAATGGAGGTTGGTATAGATGATTACTTACAGGATACAATTGCCATGAAGTCAATGTTGTTATATGCATTTCAGAATGTTGATCTAGGGGATAATGCTCATACCACTGATACCTTATTCAAAAGCCTGGAATATTCTTTCACCGCCCCTATCTTTAGACATGGAAGAAAGTTAATGTATACTCAGTTTGGGACAAATATGTTTTTGTACAACATGAAAACAAATTCTGGTATGTCAAATGTGTGTTTCTCGACAATATTGAGGTACTTGAATTGCATGATCGATCAATTTCCTTATATTTTGTTGCACAATCAAGTTTAAAAATGGTCACTTTTATGAATGTTAAATATTGATATTGTACAATTATATTCCCCACCAACTGTAGGATATTCAAAGATAAGGTTCTTCATAGTGATAATGTCTTATCGGGTAGCTACAAAGAGGAAAAGTAATTGTTGAAAATGTTGGGTGTTGAGTATATATCATATCATGCATTTCTGAAAGATTGTATTCTATATAGAGGAGAATATGTAGACATAGAGATATGTATGAAATGTCAGCATGATAGGTATGATAATTAAAAAAAATGGGTAAATCACATGGTCATGCTCATGAGATATCGAGGCACATTCTTATAATCCCAAGAATTCAAAGAATCTTTTGTCGCAAAGAATTAGCTATGTTGCAAGGATGGAATGACTCGCACATAAGTGATTCAAGAATTATACGAATCCCAACAGATTCAATACCCATGAAGCATATAGAGGATACATGGCCGAAAAAATTCATGGATGAAGTACAAAGTCTATGAATCAGTGTAGCCATGGATGGCCTCAACCAATATTCCCTCCAAAACACCAACTATTATGTTTGACCTATAGTAATGATCAATGACAATATCCCCCCATAGTTCTCTATGAAGAATGAACATCTTATGTTAGCTCTTGTAGTCCATGGTAAAAGACAAGTGAATAATATGTATGTCTACATACAACCATTGGTATATGAATTTAAGGAATTATGGGAAGGGATACATGTGTATGATATATGAAGACCCATTGCAACATAGAGGATTTTTACTTTGTATGGCATATCTGACTATACCATACATGATTATCTAAGATTAGGAGTTTTCTCTGGTAAATTAAATTCTTATTCATTTGTTTAGTAAGAGCATTGTTTCACATATAATTTAATTTGTTGAAATTGTTTAGATATTCATGGTCGCTAACATGTCAGTCTGTATACAATAATTTCATAGGTTTTGTAACAAAATGGTATCATGGATGTAAATGTTGTGGACCTTCTCTAAAGGCTAGGTGGTTCAAACACCCACGAAAGTGAGTATATGACTACTCGAGGGTATTCCTCCAAAAGGAACAACCTTATAGAAGATAAACATCTGCATTCAATGGTAAATCAGAGAGAATCCAAAGGCCTGCAATAATGACATTACAGGATGGCTTAGACCATATGAGATAGAGAATGAGAAGGAGTTTGCATAAGTTTGATCAAATGGGGAGCCTATGTTCGATATCAAGAATTCTTCGACACCTATATTGAAAAATTTCCAATTGGGATGAAATGAAGTCTATCTATTATGAGCACCCATATTGGGAGCATCTTAAGATTACCCACTTACTGGATCCCATGCATGTGTTTAAAAATGTTTTGTATTCTTTATAGAGGCACATATCATCAAAAGAAAGTGATACATTAGTTGTGAGGAGAGATATTATTTCTTCAAAAACTAAAAATAAACATTGGCCAAGACAAGAAACAAGAGGAGAGATAGGCCCATCTTTGTCTTTCAAAGAAGGTGATGTCCCATGGATTTTAAAGAAAGATGACCTTTCTTTGGAAAATGAAGTTGTAGTGAATATGAGGGTTCCTTCTTTATATGGGTCTTCACTATGATGTTGATTCATTGTGGATGATCATTTTTCAGGGATGAAATCACATGACTATTTGAACCTTCTAAGAGTATGTATGTACACAACATGATTTTATTATTTATTTTTATGTAATGAGATATTTTATATTTAATTTTTGTATAATGTACTATTTATTGTGCAGTGTCATAATCCTCTTCTCATGCATGGGTGTGTGAACCATGACTTCCCCCAAGACCTATGATGTGCCATATCTAAATTATCACATAATTATGTTGGATCAGAACAAAGGAGATTCATATGGCTAGCATTCAATGGTGGCATCAAGAGATAGCTGAGATTATTTGTATATTTGAGAAGTAATTGTCGATGAGTTTCATGGACTTGTAGGTTTATCTTCTAATTCACCTAGTAGATGAGGTTGAATTAGTTCATGTTGTTTCTTATCGTTGGATGTCCTTCTTAGAGAGGTACATAAAGAAATTGAAAGGTTTTATTCGACAAAGGGAAGAACTCGAGGGGTATATTAGCAGAGGGGTATTTATCATATGAGTCTTTATATTACGCCAAAGAGTACATCAAGAAGATCGAAAACACACTAGTGTGGCAAATTAGGATGACAAAATAGATGGAGACAAAAGAGAATGAGAGCTTCTCGAAATGAATGGAAAGAGACGCATGATAAAGTGTAAGTGGAGGCTTGCCATTTTTCAAATTACTACACAAAAACTATTCACATTGAACTTCATATTAATGCATATTTTGATCTCATATGTGTGTGTGTGTGTGTGTGTGTTAGTTTGGTTTCATCAATGAATTCAAAAATTGAAGCCAACAAAAATTTCATTCTTTACAATATGGAAATGACATAACCGTGGGTCGCATTATATGAAGAGAAGAGGATGAAATGGGACAGTAATAGGAAATAATTCAAATGGTTTAATGGTAGAAGAATGCCTTATCTTGATCATTCAAAATAAAGTATGAAATGACATGACCTAAGAGTTGGGTTGTTGATGAAGTCAGTGTGAAATAAAGTGCAGTTGGTCGTTACTTGTGTTGAAGAGAATGCACTGAAAATAGGGATTGGATGTAGTAACTCAGTAATTATAATATATTTTTGTATAACTTTAACTTCATATTGAACCTTTGAATTGTATCATCGATATATATTTTATTTTTTTGATTATGTATGTGTTGTTAGAAACATGACACTGTGATTTTTCACTTTTTTTTATAGGTTCATTTGTTCTCATTTATGTGGGAATATGGTCATAATTTTCATATGGAGGATGTCGTTGATGGATGCATGACACAAGAATCTGGAGTAGAAATCAAGTTTGACCAATCTAGTCGTACTAAGCACCGCGATCAAAACCCAATGCAAGGGACCTTAGGTTACATTGGAAAGATACAAGAGATCATTCAAGTCGACTTCTCTTCATTCCAATGTGTTATTTTTAGGTTGAAGTGGTGGGACACCTTTGATCACAATAATGTAAGGGAATATTGTGATAGTGGTTTGATATCTATCAACTCTAGAAATATGTTGCATGAAGCTAGGGAGCCTTATGTTTTTCTAAAACACTACAACGAGGAGTTGTTTTACCCACGTGTTAGATAAGGATTGGTGGTTCCTATTAAGACATGACCATAGATGAAAAGTTTTTGAGAAAGATAGTGTTATCATGCCAAGCATCGAGGAAGATAATGAAGGTGATGATAATGGAGATTTATATGTACACGTGTTATTTCATTAGTTATACTATTTTTGTATGTTTTTGTTTTCATTATTTTGCTAATTATTTCCAATTTTCTCCTCTCTCCATTGACGTATCTACTACATGATTGACATATAAAATAAATTGGCCTCAAACATAAAATACATTTTTTTATTAAATGAAAATTGTATGTATTAATATGGAAACATAAATTTTAACTTAAAAAAAATCATCAGTGTGCCAAAAACATAGTTATGCACCGGATCCGGTGTGTTTTCAAACAAAACTACACTATAGATGGTGCAAGCTTACCTATGACGCACCACAATTGGTTAACAAATTTCAATTTTCATAGGAGTGCATCATACTTATGCACTGGTGCAAACGTAGAACATTTTTGCACTAGGATGGGATATTCATGTTGTGTGACACACTAATATATAACTATGTTTTTAAATATTATTTAGGCGATGCATTGGGTAAATATGATAGTGTTGGTGCGATTAAAACATACGAGGTGCCCCACGTTTGTGATGGTGATTAAGAGGCATTTGTTTGAGTTTCAAATAGACTTGGTTATGCATTATTATGTAAAATAGATATATATATTTTTATGTATTTGTAACTAAATTATTTAAAGTAGACATGTCTTTATCACTGTAAAGATTATGTAATATTAGCTAGAAGAAAGGTGAAAAACATTAATTTAGTGAATATCTCGTGGTAATTTAATTTTTATTATTTAAACTGTATTATTTAACTCATATTCATGATTAAAAAGAGTTTAAATTTGAACCAATATAATAGAAATAAGGAACAAAATAGATCAAATGTTATATCTTTTTACTAGAAATGTTCACTTGCCTCTTTAAGAGAGAAATTCCAATAGAGAAAACCCCCAACTACAAGTAACTTGATCATAAACCTTATTTTAAATTTCTTTATCCTCATGTTTGGAGAGACAATTTTTTAATGTAACTTGGTAAGAGTTGCTATAAATATTAAATTTAAATTTCTTGAAAATCTTGTGACTTTAGTAATAAAATAAAATTTATAAAAGTATAATTTTTTAAGTTGTATTAAGTCTAATTAATTAGACCGAGAGGTTCTCTATAGCTCATTGTGGGAGAGATGTTGTCACATAATGATACATTAAAAATAGTAAAAAAATAATTGAAATTAACAAATTAAAAATAGTAATAAGCAAAGAAATTAATGTTGGCCATAATTAAAATAATTCAATTTACACCTTAATCTTATATAACTTTATATAGAGATATAATGTAACTAAAAGTAAAAAAAATAATTTAGCTTTTGTTATGAGGAAGAAATGAAATGAGTAAAAAAATATAATTTACTTTTACTACAAGGAAAAAATGTAATTTTCTCACATCACAAGAGATAGTATTATTGATATTACATTATGTGTAATTCATACTATGTTCGTTTTACATGTGCTATTTAAAAAAATATATTGACAACATAAAATATTTCACTAACAACCATAAGTAAAGTATTTCAATGTGAGGGATCAAATCTATTTTCACTCAAAAATATGTTTAAATCTCAAGATATTTAATCCCTCTGGGTGCTTGGTAGATCTAGAGTTAAGATGGATCTAGGCTATAGTTGTAAAAAAAATCGGACTTAAGTTTTTTTTTTTAATTTTTAATTTTTTTAATTTTACAATAGATTGAATTTTATAAATCGATATTTAATTAATTAAATTTATCTTTGAATAATTTTTATTATTATTTTATACTAAAAATTGGAGTTACATGTTTTCGTCTTTTTAAGAACTAACTAATTTTTTTTTACCTTCAATTATTTTATCACTCTGAGTACTAAAATATTTTACTAATTAAGTTAAATTGAATATCAATGAACTATTTAAGAAATATAAAAATATTTATCGTATTTTTACAACCATAGGTTCAACCATACTAAACATGTAAGTCATTTTACATGCAATTTCATATATAAAAGTTTGATATAAATTCACCAATACATAATGTGTAATAAACATTATTTCATAAAAAACATCATGACAATAATCATCTAACAAACATAAACATAATCTAAAATAGACATTCAAATTCACTACAATCATCTAATTATATACACTTGTAGTAGCACATATAAACATGATTAGCGAGCACACAAATCTAATAACCTAACATGGCATCATCATTGTGATAGCATCTAAGAAAACAAAAAGACTATAATATAACATCATCACCACACACATCCTCAAATTAATATAAATCTCATGTCAAATAAATGCTATGACGTACACATCTATTTCCAAGCACATTAAATAAACATATCTAACATGAACTAATGATATACACATCAACACCAACATATAAATTAAGTACATAAACATGAACAAAGTAAATGCACTATATATATATATAATATTATTAATATATATTAATATAATATATATCTATATATATATATATATATATTATATATATATGTATAATATATATATATATATATATCTGTGTGTGTGTGTGTAATAAAATATCCAATACAATAAACGTAGAAGTGCCTACAACGTTGTCTTCTTTAGAAGATAATGGATGGTTAACTACTACCTGATCAAGTATGTTTATCAAACTCAACTCAGGTAGAGGCCGCCTAAGAGGTGGATGGTCTATAGTAGAAGGATGTGGCTCATCTACAAGAGAAGGTGGCTGGTCTACAGTAGAAGGATGTGTTTAGTCTATAGGAGAAGGTTGCATGTCTTCTCTCATTGGATAAACATACAACACATCCTCTAGCTCTTGAATCTTGACATCATGAGGTGACTAACAAGCAACTATACTACTAGAAGGATCACCGACACCCTGAAAACCATGATCTGATTGGGTTGCATGACCACTAGAAGCATCATCATCACCCTCATAATCATCATGATCATGATCATCACCCTTATCATCATGATCATGATCATCACCCTTATCAACATCGTGACCACCCTCATTATGTGATGGATGTGCTCGAGAATGATTCCCTGCATCCCTCATCACTACTAGTACCCTATTAGCTCCAATGGCATGCCACATAAGAGATATCAAATCCTACGGACATGTCCTATAGAGATCCAAGAACTTCGGACCTGCACTAATATATTGAGGCCTCATATGCCAGACTCCCCGTCGAACCAAAACTTTGACCAATCTATCACATTATTCCATCTGAAATCACATAATAGGCCTCTGCCCCTAGATGCCCATGTCCCCCGAAGGATGTGCCTCACCCTCACCCTCTTGGGCCTTACCCATCTCATCATCTCCTGCGACATATGTTGGGGGAGGAGGCATGTTTGCATCGAATGTGTTGATGCCTATCAAATATATAGTATAGAAAAATAACTAGATAATTTCATTAAACCATTTAATACAACAAGTTAAAGAATGTGCTAGAATAAATTTTATTTTAATTCATTAAAACAAGAAATTAAACTATATTAATTTAAAGAAAACAATAATATTAGCTCTATCATCTTGAGGCTCATATGCCATGAAGAATATGTTAGGACACCCTCTCCAATCAATCCTCATGTATGGATACCCCAACATGAAAAATGCATGATCATCCACACTAGTTAGTAGCTTGAGTGCCTCATATGAAATCCTGGCCAAAATCTCCAGCATGCCCCTCTTAGGCACCATCTACCCCCACATGCACATTTGAGCCTCAGTGATCGACCTAGGAGGGTGACGATAAAATATGGGCTTCGTCTCTAGAAACCTTTCAAAAGATAAAAAAAAATCTTGGAAGCAAAAGGGAAGGTCTCCCTTCCCTATCTCAACAACGCATGACATCTATCTAAAGTCATGCAAAACAACCTAAAAAAAATAGCAGGCCATCTAATGCAATGTGGCACCTTAATCAAAAAATCATCATAATACAAAAGAGGGCAACTAATGTGCAACCCATCACCACAAGAATGTGAAATACTACTGACTAATAATTGGAGGCAGCTAGCCTCCTCTATAGCAAAAGAAAAAATATGTAGTTGTTCACCACATAGCTAAAATATGATGGACGAAAAGCATGAAGCCCAACATATCTCAGAGTGCATGCAAGTTGACTCTCAATTACAACTCCTTGGGAACATCAGCGAATGGGGGAAAATCCTCCTTCTCTTGGATAGGCCAGTGATAAAGTAAATGTACTCCTTAGTGGGCCTATACCACAACTCATGACCAACATGGAAATTCTACTGCTAGACATTCCATCAATAGATCATATGTGCAAATGGGATAGAGCACACCTACATGGATGCACCCTCCTTGTAGTACTTGAGGCATCCTAAATTCCTCAAAGAACTTGGGTAGTTGCATTAATACGGTGAGGGTATATATCCTTCTCCCTCTCTCTCGCCTGCCATGGTCAGACCATAGTGTATGGGTCCACTTGCTACTATTGCTCTCGTTGTTGCTCCTTTTGCTGACATATTTGCTACTTGATTGAAACATAAAATACATCATCATCATACATAAAAATACAATTTGTTTTACTAAATGAAACATGTATTCATAACTATCGAAACATAACTTTCCATAAATTAAAAATAAAAAAATTGCAAATTGTAACTACCCCAAAATGAAATATACAAACTGATTATATCAATTATGCAATTTATAATCAACACACAACTATTCAAATAATTAGCATAGAATTTTGAAAAACATGAGAAGAGACAACTTACTCATAGTAATGATATTTCTTACTTGTGATTTCAGAGTTGAATATTATTTGAATCTCGCTAACCACAATAAAGTTTTGGGGAAGACTCTCCACCCAATGGTACGTTGAGTTGCACACAATCTTTCTATAGTTGGTCACTGTTGAGTCCTCAATCAATGTACTACTGCCAAAGTTTCCTTTGCCCATGAATACTCTTCTAGAGAAAAATGCCTAATCTCATCCCCCTCTCGTTCGTTAAATAGAACAAAAAATTATAAAAATGGAGAAGGATTGGAAAGGGATCTGCATAAACACATTCCCTGTGTCAACATGTGAACTTTTATTTCTTTTCTTAAAGTTTTACTTAATACAATATTTCTTTTAATTTAACTCTTTCTTATTTTTTTTTACTTTTGTTATATATTATATATATATATATAATATATAATTCTAATTTATTATTTACTATTATTATATTATCTTTTACTATTTATTATATTCTCTATCTCCACATCTCGTATAAATAGTTAGTATAATCTTTACTTTGTTAAGTTGCATACACTAGGTAAATGAGTTAAGTGATGGTATAAGATTTCATATCTAATGACCTTGCCGTAATATCCATAATTAGCCATTTATTACCATTTCCTCCCCTTTAAGAGGTGACTTGCATAACCTTAACTATTTATGCACTCATTAATTCATACATCTATGCATTTCTCTCTATATTAAAATGAAAAACTATGTAAATATGAAAAGTGATTTATGAAATTATTATATACAACTCACATATATATATAACAAATAAATAGATATGAAATTAAAATGATATATTAAAATATTCTTTTAAACAATCAAACATACCTTTTAGTATCCATATTTTCAATAAGAATCCAAAATTTGAAATTCTACTCTTTATTCCAATTTTTATTTTATTGTATTATTAAAAAAACCAAAACCAACTCCTAGTAACAACAATATTCATTTCCCAATATTATTAATTTTTTACTTAATACTTTACCTCATTTGCCACTATTATTAATTTTTTACCTCATTAGCCAATATTATTAATTCTTTAGTAACCTTAAAAATCTACATAATTTAGATTATTACCAAAATTATAATTATATTAAAACAAAATACATAATTATAAAAGACATACATTTAATTATACCTGGAAATGAATTTAAATAACTTCCCATGACTTAATTAGTTAATATAATAATTAAGTACTACTTACAATTATAGGCATATTACCAAGACATAGGCATATTACCAAGACATTATATTATACCATATGAAATTTTGTATGAATAAATGTTTAAACAAATATTGATACCCAATGTTTAAATAACTTTTTGTTATTCTGATGGAGGGCTACATTGGCAGGATTTGGGAATTTTCACGTTAATGTTTTTTAATTTTCAACTTTTTTTTCTTCTCCACGAACTCATCTTTTTTAATTTTCAACTTTTTTAAAACTATCAATAATATTGATTAGAGAAAATCTCTAACCTGAAGTTGGACAAGATTCTGGAAAAATTCTCATTTATACGCATTAAAAACATTCCATTATTTATGATTAGATTGAAAATAAATAAATACAATCCATTCCATTCCCACTTTGATTTTGTGACAGTGATGTTTAAGCATTACAAAAATGGAGAAATTTTGATCTATAGTTATCGAGTAGCGTCGAGTAGCGCCTTATTGAAATATTGATCCTTCTCGTGATGCATAACAACTCAAATTTATAACCCCGTTACAAATTGAAGCTACATAAGCACTGAAGTTGAGGCCGAATAAGTACAAAATATTGATACAACGGAGTGGGAGAATAGCAACATTGTAAAATTGATACAACTGAGTGTGCGAATAGTGTTTATTATTACCAGGATTTTGAATAGCAACATTGTCGATGGAAGGCACGCTAAGAGGTTCAAAGGGAAGGTAGGGGTGGTCACCGCTACAATACTGGACATAAGGTGCAATGGAAGGTAGGGGTGGTCACCGCTACAATACTGGACATAAGGTTCACCATTGCAGAGCACAGAGATTTTGTTGTTGTTTTTATATGAAAATAGGAAAACTTAGAATATGGGTGGGATTTTTTGCAAATGGATTATAAATACAAAAATTCCAGAGGCTGGAGTTGGTGATGAGACTTGTTTTTTTATTATTTGTATCTTCTTACATTATGGGTTTATGGGTGACACCTCAAGAGATTTAAACATGATTAAAACTCTTTACAAATTAATTCCAAATACCAAAACTCTAGTTGACAATAAAGCTTTATGTTTTATTGATTATATCTTCTTACCCTACAAAGAATGAATAGAATGAATAAAAAGAATAAATAGAAAAGCTCATACAATAACTAATCAAATTTAACAGTGTTGTCTCCACATGAAAAAAGGAAAACGTAGAGGAATGAATAGAAAAATTCATGCAATCCTCATGTAATGGCTAATCCAAGTGAGCACTCATTCAAACACAAATAAAATTTAAATTCAATAAGGTTTTCATATAAACCTTAATTCTACATTGTCTTAAGTGAATTTTAAAATAATTGTCATATATTTTTAATTTTACTTTTTTATCCATTGAATTTCATATAATAGTTATGTTATTTTAAAATAATTTGATTTTAAAATATCTATATAAAATTTATTTATTTTTCAATCTATTTTGAAAATTGTTTTTCCAATTGGAACAAAATTATTGATAAATATGTTTAAATATTCTTTAATTAAGCTTATACCTAAATGCCCTATGGAGTTGAAACCTGTTTGATATTATATGTATAGTTACCATATTCGAATTAGGATTCAAATTGGATTTGATAAAGAAAAAGAAAAAGTTAGATTGAAAAAAGGATTTGATAAAGAAAAAGAAAAAGTTAGATTGAAAAATTTTCAGATCAAAATTTTTTTGCCACTCTAGTATGAAGATTGGTTTCTTTTTTAGTATTCCCTTCTAATTATTTCTATTAAAATTTGTGTTTATTTTATTTTATTTTATAAAATTTCCTTCTTTGTAGCTTATTCATACAGATATTTTACTTGGTTGGTTAATAATTGAAAAAAAGAAAAATCATACTTGGTTGGTTAATAATTGAAAAAAAAAAATCATAGTAATAGGGACATTCTTTAAAGTGGTTTCAATTTAGCAATTGTTTTTTAATTATTTATGTTTTATATGAATAATGAAAAATAAGATTTATATTAGTAAAATGGATACAACTTAGTGACTGTGTTTTAAATATTCCTGTTTTGTATAAATAATGAAAAATCAAATTTATGTTTGCAAGAGAGTCCATCATTATATTAAAAATCAAATGTATGTGTTTTTTTAATCAAAATTTCATTTCCAATATAATCACATAAAACTAGAATTTATATAATTTTATAGTTTTACAGAAAACAATGATACCTCACTTTTGTTGAAAAAAAAAAGAAAAAAAAGAAAATACATACTTAAATAAGTGTCTTCCATGTAAGAAGATAATAAGTGTGAGAAAATGGATTTATTGGTATAATATCTTGACATAATTAATTGATGAATAAGTAGCACCTTTAATGTTTTTCTTTATACTTCACCTTCTCCAAGACATTTGGCATGAATACACTCCCTCATTTCACTTAGAGCTTCAAACTAGTCACATAAATATCAAAAACTATCACAATACTCGAAATGAGAATAGTATTTGATTAAAACCTAAAATTAAATATACAAATTAATTATTATATCAATTATTCGATTTATAATCAACACAACTATTCACCTAATTAGCATAGAATTTAGAAAAAACATGAGCACAGACAACTTACTTGTAGTGATGATATCCTTTGTGGTTTCTGTAGTGATGATATCCTTTGTGGTTTAGAATTTGAACGTTAACTGCAATAAATTTTTGGAGATGACTCTCCACCCAACCGTAGGCTCACCTACACATAATCTTTCTATAATTAGCGACCCTCAAGCCCTCAATCAACAAAATACTACCAAGGTTTGTTTTGCCTCTCAACACTCTTCTCTAGAAGAATGCCTAATCTCATCCCCTCTTGTCCATTAAATACAACAAACAGTTCTAAAAATGGAAAATGATTTTAAAAGGATCCTCATCCACACATTCCATGTGTCAATATGTGAACTTTTATTTCTTTATTTTAAGTTTTGCTTAATACAATATTTTTCTTAATTTAACTCTTTTTTTTTTAAAATTTAGATAACTAATACCTTATTTTTCTATTATATATATTTTATCTTAGACATTAATCATTACTATTAATCTTATCTTCTATTTATTTATTAATTTGATATACTATATATATTTACTTTATTATTAATTTCATTTGTTTTTATCACTTGTATAATTAATATTATTTTATTTTTACGAGAAAACCTTTTCGCTGTAAATCACACGATAGAACATTTGTCGACACATTTCGAACCAACGAGTGTGGCTCATCGTTAGGACAACTTGAAGAACCAGATCATGGCTACCAGAAGCCTCAGTTCAATTATTTTATTTTATTTTTTATTTTTTATTATTATTGTTATTATAGTACATTACACGAGTGCACTCAAAACATAGTCATGCACCAACGTGGATGCGATTTCAACTGTAATTTCACTCTTAACAATGCACACATTAATATCACAGACTACGAGTGTTTTAGAAATTTATTTTTTCATAGCAGTGCATCATGTTTGTCCACTAGTGCTTACATCACATCTTTCCCTACACATTTATTTTTACAAAACGGACCGCCACAATGATGATGTGTTATGTTTATGCATCGAAACACTGGTGCCGATGTGAGCCAAACAAATTGAGTGCACCATGCATCATTTTGTTTCAAAAGAAATAACGAATTCAACATAATTTGAATTTTTAATCCAGTAAAAAATAAAATTAGAAAGAAACATAGAATGTACTTGGACATTTGGTCGTCAAAGAGGCATTGTTTACATGTAATGGAGAAAAAAAAAATCACATCATTTGAAAAATTGGAAACTCAAAAGGTGAGCACAATATTGAAAGGTGGTGAGCAAGAGAAACAACAATATCAGGTCTCTTGCATGTGGAAAGTGTGGCACTAGTTCTTCAGATCTCTCCCACATTGTAGATGGTAAAAATGAAAATTACGGTTGGGAGGGTTTTTTATTTAACCCTACTCTGGTGCGCATCTCAAAGCTCACTGGGGAAGGCTATATACAAAAGAACCGTGTTTTTTATAGATTTAAAATTATCGTGCTGCTTTATTGAGACGTGATGGGGCTTTATATTACTTGTAATGCATCAATGATGTGGTTTTACAATAGTATTAATCTTTTTTTAGAAATTAAAAATTGTTTATTGGTACACTTTATATGACATGTCAGCGCATTGTTATATGTTTACTGCACCAAGGCATCATTTTTGAATAGCATTGACATGTTTTACTATATGAAGGAGTTTGGTGCTAGAGAATATTCAAGCATGAGTGCGTTAGGGTATTTAGTGCACCATGGTTTTTAATTTTTCAAAAAAAAAAATTCTATGGTGCACCATGTTATATGCAGCTCTCGTGCATGTATTGATAAGAAAGCACTAATGCACTTTAGTAATTTAGACACACATTTGAAGAAACATCCACCCACCCCTCCGCTAGAAACAAATTTTTGGGCTCTTTTTATAGGGGCATCCGTAAAAACCTTCGCTAGAAGTTCTTTTCCTTGTAGTGTAATTGTTCTCTATGTATAAAATTGATTCTCTTGTGGTGCATGTGGAGAGTGATATTTCAGGTGACTTAGATGGTGGAGACTTATGGAGACTTCTAGCTTGAGTGCAAAGGTTCCAATAAATATTTTTTCTTCCAAAAATGAATAATGAGCATGTTTGGTGGGTGGTGCAACTTGGGGATCCCATGGTGCTTCTAGTTTTTGTTTTATGCAAGGAAATTATTATCCTTTTGGTCTACATATTATGGTGACATAGGTTGGTGGCCATTATGCCTTTTTTTTTTTTTTTAATCAAGTGAGAGTGGTAATTGCCATTAATCTAAACAAAATACATATTGTACACTTCTTTGAGAGAGCATAGCACGTCAGCATCAGTTTTGTAAAACTACAATATATAACTGGGATATCAAAATTCCGAACCTAATTCCAAAAAGTGCAAAGAATACAAAATGACACCTAATAACTGTCTGCCCTCAGGGTGTCACTCTGTAAATCCAGTGAAATGAGACTTGCTTAATGAACCAGAAGGAGAAGATGAGAGAATCCCCTCTCTAGCCATAGAAAACTAGAAGCCCATGAAGGCGGGCTCAAATATCTAAAGGCCCAAAACATAACCCAAACATATCTTTAACCTTCGGATATCCTTCAAACTTGAAGACCGTTCGATTCCACCCTCTACGATCCAACGTCCATGAATGTTATTGGGAAAAAACCTTGTTTGTATTATATTCCTATATACGGACTCGAAGATAATTATAAGCCACCACACTAAACAATTTCGGGTCCGATTGAAGAACTAACGCTCGATCGATTTCTCCGCGCACAATCCTTAAGATGGGGGAGATATAAAGTGATGACTCCAACTTGCCCACTCATTAGCCTGACTTACGGACCTGGAGTATTACTAAACCACAATACAATAAAATTTCGGGTCCGAAACGAGAGTTAACTATCGTGCCGTTTAGCTCCAGAAATCCATGGGATGAAAGAAATACTTGGCGATCTCGTTGACATGCACACTTTTTATAGTTTCTTCTGGACTTGAAGACTAAATATGTTCCACTCTATAATCTTTCAGGTCCATTTGAAAAGGTATCTTACGTGCATAGTTCCACATGAAATGTACATTCCACCGCCTGCCAGCCTACTTGCATTCTATCACTCACTCCTTCCCTGGGCTTGGTCCATTACTTCCTGATTCCATTGGTCTTATCTCTTCCTATTTCTCATACCTTGAAAGTGCTCCCTGTCTTCGATAGCTTGATTTGACAGACTTCATGCAATTTCCCTACTGGCATCATCATTTAGTCATATCTTCGATTGTTTCTTGAAAAGAGTACTCCTTTATTTGCTAGACGATAAACTAATATGTTAGTTGTTCTTCACACATGAACAAAATTGAAGGTTCTCAGTGTTCTTAGGTGTGATTGTATGTGCTGATAGACTTGCAATAACCTCCAGTGTTTCGACACTCTTTCTGGTGATGTACCATTGCATATCTTCTTGACTGAATTGATTATGAATTTGGAGTCAGCCTCAATGATGGCATTATGTAAATTTGTTTCCATCAAGATTTATTGGCATTGCTCTAAGGCCATGAGCTCCGCCATATTGTTAGTTTCTTTCCCCAAATTACTATGAAACATAACTTTTATGTTACACTGCTCATCTCTTATGACTTTGCCATAACCAACTGCCGCAGGATTTCCTTTGGAGGTACCATCTATATTAAATTTTGAAAAACCAGGGGGAGGAGGTTGCTAGAAATCCTTCTCCTTTATTGTATGCTTTACAGTTTTGTTTATTCCTTGTGGGAAAGGCAGCTGTAGACCCAAATGCAGTCGTATTTGTGCATCCTAGGCTTGAGGTGGGTTCTCAGGGGCTTTTTTTATGAGTATTCCCACAGTTTCTTTGAGCTGTCTAATTATCTGAGCTATGATGCTTTGGGATGAGCCTCTTCACCTCTTCACCTTGCCATTTGGAACATCGAATCTTCTAGCTGTAATCTTAGATGGTAATAATTATTTGGTATACTAAAATTTCAATAATCCAATTGCATTATTGTGCTTACTAATATCATTAATATTGTACTAATGAGTGACCCACCTTCCATCTTCTGGTGCACCCCACTACAATGTTAAATGGAGAGAAGGTTTCATTAATAACAAGATTCAGAGAGGAAGCATACAAACAATGGTTGAATAAACCACCTATTAAATTCCCACTATGTTCAGATTCACCAATTAGGAATGTCCACAACAATAGTATATCTTCATCACAAGTTGGCAATGAAGGCATTAAAATGGAGGTTGGTATGGATGATTACATACAAGATATGATTGTCATGAAGGCAATGTTGTTATATGCATTTCAGAATGCTGAGCTAGGGGATAATGTTCATATCACTGATACCTTATTCAAAAGCTTGGAATCTTCTTCCACCACCCCTCTCTTTGGATGTGGTAGCAAGTCAAAGTCAACTCAGTTGGGGACAAAGATGTTTTTGTACAATTTGAAAACAAAGTTTCGTATGTCAAATGTGTGTTTCTCGAAAATCAAATTTAAAAATGGTCGATTTTATGAATGTTAAATATTGACATTGTACAGTTATATTCCCCACCAACTGTAAGATATTAAAAGATAAGGTTCTTCATAGTGATATTGTCTTATCAGGTAGCTACAAAGAGGAAAAGTAATTGTTGAAAATGTTGGATGTTGAGTACATATCAGATCATGCATTTCTCACAGATTGTATTCTATATAGAGGAGAATATGAAGACAAAGAGATATGTATGAAATGTGGCATGACAGGTATGATAATTAAAAAAAATGGGTAAATCACATGGTCCTTCTCATGAGATATTGAGGCACATGCTTATAATCCAAAGGATTCAAAGAATCTTTTGTTGCAAAGAATTAGCTATGTTGCAGGGATGGAATGCCTCACAAATAAGTGATTCAAGAATTATGTGAAACCCAAGAGATTGAAAGACATGAAGCGCATAGAGGATACATGGTCAAAAAAATTCTAGGATGAAGTACAAAGTCTATGAATTAGCATAGCCATGGATGGCGTCAACCCATATTCCCTCCGAAACACCAACTATTATGTTTTTCCTATAGTAATAATCAGTAACAATATCCCCCCATAGTTTTCCATGAAGGGTGAACATCTTATGTTGGCTCTCATAGTCCCTGGTAGAAAACAAGTGAATAATATGTATGTCTACATACAACCATTGGTAGATTAATTTAAGGAATTATGGGAAGTGATACATGTGTATGATGTATCAAGACCCATCACATTGAGAGGAGTTTTACTTTGTATGGCATATCTGGTTATACCATATAAATTATCTAAGATTATGAGTTTTCTTTGGTAAATTACATTCTTGTTCATTTGTTAGTAAGAATATTGTTTCACATATAATTTAATTCATTGCAATTGTTTATATGTTCATGGTCGCTAACTTGTCGGTCTATATACAATAATTTCGTAGGTCCTGTAACAAAAGGGTATCATGGATGTAAATGTTGTGGACCTTCTCTGAAGGCTAGGTGGTCCTAACACCCATGAAAGTGAGTATATGACTGCTCGAGGGTATTCCTCCAAAAAGAACACCCTTATCGAAGGGAAACATTTGCTTTCAATGGTAAATCAAAGAGAATCCAAAGGTTTGCAATAATGACACCAACTGGATGTCTTAGATCATATGAGATAGAGAAGGAGAAGGGGTTTGTAGAAATATTTGATTCAAATGGGGAGCCTATGTTCGATGATCAACAATTCTTCGACACCTATGTTGAGAAATTTCTCATAGGGATGAAAAGGAAATCAATCTATAATGAGCACCCATATTGGGAGCATCTTAAGATTACCCACTTATTGGATCGCATGCATATGTTTAAATTTTTTTGTATTCTTTATAGAGGCCCATATCATTAAAATAAAGTCATCAAAATAAAGTGATACATTGGCTGTTAGGAGAGATCTTATTTCTTCAAAAACTAAAAATAAACATTGGCCAAGACAAGAAACTAGAGGATAGGTTAGCCCATATTTGTCTTTCAAAGAAGGTGATGTCCCATGGATTTTAAAGAAATATGATCTTTCTTTGGAAAATGAAGTTATAGTGAATATGAGGGTTCCTTCTTTATATGTGTCTTCACTATTATGTTGCTTCATTATGGATGACCGTTTTTCAGGGTTGAAATCACATGACTATTTGAACCTTCTAAGAGTACGCATGTCAAAAACATGATTTTATTATTTTTTATTTATTTTTATGGAATGAGATATTTTATAATTAATTTTTTTATAATGTACTATTTACTATGTAGTGTCATTATCCTCTTCTCATGCATGGGTGTGTGAACCATGACTTCCCCCAAGACTTATGATGTGCCATATCTAAATTATCCGCATCTTTATGTTGGATCACATCAAAGGAGATTCATATGGTTAGCATTTAATAATGGCATCAAGAGATAGATGAGATTATTTGTATGTTTGAGAAGTAACTGTCAACGAGTTTCATGGACTTGTAGGTTTATCTTCTAATTCACCTAGTAGATGAGGTTGAATTAGTTTGGGTTGTTTCTTATCATTGGGTGTTCTTCGTAGAGAGGTACATGAGTAAATTGAAAGGTTTTATTTGACAAAGGGAAAAACCCAAGGGGTCTATGGAAGAGGGGTAGTTATCATATGATTCTTTATATTATTCCAGTGAGTACATCAAGAAGATTGACAACACACTAGGTGTGACAAATTGGGACAGCAAAAGGGATGAAGAAAAAAGAGAATGAGAGGTTCTCAAAATTAATGGAAAGAGGTGCATGATAAAGTGTAAGTGAAGACTTGCCATTTTTAAAATTACTACCCAATAACTATTCACATTGAACTTCATATTAATGCATATTTTTATTTTATATATATCTAATATATATATATATATATATATATATATAATATATATATATATATATATATATATATATAATATATTATATATATATTATATATATATATATATATATATATATATATTATATATATATAGGTTTGATTTCATCAACGAAATTAGAAATTGAAACCAACAAAAATTTCATTCTTTAGCATATGGAAGTGACACAATCGTGGGTGGGAATTGTATGAAGTGAACAGGAGGAAATGAGACAATGTCAGTAAAGAATTAAATGGTTGAATGGTAGAAGAATGCATTATCTTGATCATTCAAAAGAAAATATGAAATGACATGCCCTAACAATTGGGTTGTTGATGAAGTCAGAGAGAAATATGTTGCAACAAGTCGTTACTCGTGTGCGAAAGAGTATGCACTAAAAATAGGAATTGGGTGTAGTCAGTCAATAATTATAATATCTTTTTGTATATTTTTAACTTCATATTGAACCTTTGAATTATATCATTTATATATATTTTATATTTTTTATTATGTTCGTGCTATTAGAAACGTGACATTCTGATTTTCAACATTTTTTATAGGCTCATTTGTTCCCATCTATGTGGGCATATGGACATAATTTTCATATGGAGGATGTCGATGATGGATGCATGACACAAGAATCGAGAGTGGAAATCAAGTTCGACCAATCTAGTCGTGCTAACCACCACGATCAAAACCCAACGCAAGGGACATTAGGTTATGTGGGAAAGATACAAGAGATCATTCAAGTGGACTTCTCTTCATTCCAATGTGTTATTTTTAGGTTGAAGTGGTGGGACACCTTTGATCGCAATAATGTAAAGGAATGTTGTGATAGTGGGTTGATATCTATCAACTCTAGAAATATGTGGCGTGAAGCTAGGGAGCCTTATGTTTTCCTTAAACAATGGAACGAGGATTTGTTTTACCTAGATGTATTAGATAAGGATTGGTGGTTCCTATTAAGACATGACCATAGATCAGAACATGTTTTTGAGAAAAATAGTGTTATCATGCCAAGTATCGAGGAAAATAATCAAGGTGATGACAATGGAGAGTGATATGTACACATGTTATTTCATCATTTATACTATTTTTTTATGTTTTTGTTTTCATTGTCGTGCTAAGTATTTCCAATTGCTTGTCCTCTCTCCGTTGACTTCTCTACTACATGATTGCATATAAAATACATTTGCCTCATACATAAAATACTTTTTTTTTATTAAATGAAAATTGTATGTATTAATATGGAAACATAAATTTTAACTTAAAAAAATCATCGATGTGCCAAAAACATAGTCATACACTCAATCTGGTGCATTTTCAAACACAACTGCACTATAGATGGTGCATGCTTACCTATGAAACACCACAATTGGTTCACAAATTTAAGTTTTCACAGTGGTGCATCATACTTATGCATTGGTGTGAATGTATAACATTTTTGCACTAGGATGGAATGTATATAGCTATATTTTTAAATATTATTTAGGTAGTGTGTTGGGTAAATATGATAGCGCTAGTGCGATCAAAACATACCAAGTGCACCACATTTTTTATGGTGATTAAGGGGCATTTGTTTGAGTTTCAAATAGACTTGCGATGCATTATTTTTCCCGTTTAGATTATGTAAAATAAATATCTATTTTTTATGTATTTGTAACGAAATTATTTAAAGTAGACATGTCTTTATCATTATAAACATGATGTAATATTAGCTACAAGAAATGTGAAAAACATATGTTCTAGTGAATATCTCATGGTTATTTAATTTGTAATATTTAAATTGTATTATTTAACTCATATTTATTATTAAAAAGAGTTAAATTTGAACCAATATAATAGAAAATAAGGAACCAAAATAGCATCAAAACGTTATATCTTTATTACTAGAAAAATGTTCACTTGCCTCTCTAAGGGAGAACTTCCAATAGAGAAAGCCTCCAACTACAAGTAACTTGATCACAAACCTTATTTTAGATTTCTTTATCCTCATCTTTGGATAGAGTTTTTTTTTTTTTTTTTAATTGCTAAGAGTTGCTATAAATATTAAATTTAAATTGCTCGAAAATCTCGTAACTTTAGTAATAAAATAAAATTTATAAAAGTAAAATTTTTAAGTTGTATTAAATCTAAATTAATTAGACCGAGAGGTGGTGTATAGCTCAATGTGGGAGAGATGTGGTGGTGTATAGCTCAGTGTGGGAGAGATGTTGTCACATAACGTTACATTTAAAAATAGTGAAATAATAATTGAAATTAACAAATTAAAAATAGTAATAAGCAAAGAAATTAATGTTGGACATAATTACAATAATTCAATTTACACCTTAATCTTATATAACATTAAAGTAAAAAAAATAGCTTTTATTATGAGGAATAAATGAAATGAGTAAAAGAATATAATTTACTTTTTACTACAAGGAAAGAATGTAATTTTTTAACACCACAAGAAATAGTATTATTGATTTTGATAAATTCTTTGAGATTAATCACATCATGAGTATTTTTGTCAATGTTTCAAACTATCTAATGTGGTTCATCATCACGACAAGGGTGAAAAAATCAATCAGTAAGAATGTTTAAATAGAAAGGATGCATCTATTCCAAAGTTAGACATTAGGAAATAGCTGTTATGAATTAGCCATTAAAAATTAGTTGAATAAATTTATTATTATTTTGTTATGCTTTATTTTAATTTATTAATATTTTTAATTAAAATAATATTGAATTCAAAATTAGTTAGATTAATTTAATAATATAATAAGAATTGAATATTTGTAAATATATAATTAAAAATAAGTTTAATATGGTTATTATTAAAAATGAATAATATTCAACAATTATATTTAAATATTATTATATTAAAAGATTGGATAATTTTTAATAGGGAGGTCAAAGAGAATATAAATTGCAATATAAAAGTAAAAATAATCAATTATTAATTATTATATTTATTAAAAAATTACGAAAAAAGGGCGGTGATACAACTTCTACTTAACTTCCAACCATTGTCCCTATTAATATTAATAGCACATTTTTCAATTTCAATGACTTCTCAAAGCTTCCTATGATGGAAGTGATCAATCTTGGCAGTGACCCAAGAATCCTTGATACAGACATGGTGATTGGATTTCACTGCATGTTCAGCAAAAGCCGAGAATCGAGAGCGGTTGTGCTTAATATCTGCTGCATATTCTTGGATTCTCTGGTTAATGGAGTGACCAATTTCCCCAATGTAGGGAATCCCACAATAACATGGGATGGAATAGACCCCTTTCATATCTTTAGGGTTTACAGGGTCTTTGACAGATCTAATAGAATTTCTAATGGTATTAAGGGGTTTGAAGGTAGCATAAACTTTGTTCTTTTGAGGATATCTGCTACCTTCAAACCCCTTAATACCATTAGAAATTCTCTTAGATCTATCAAAGACCCTTTAAACCCTAAAGACATGAAAGGGGTCTACTCCATCCCATGTTCTTGTGGGATTCCCTACATTGGGGAAACTGGTTGCTCCATTAACCAGAGAATCCAAGAACATGCAACGGATATTAAGCACAACCGCTCTCGTTCCTCGTCTTTAGCTAAACATGTAGTGAAATCCAATCACCATGTCTACATCAAGTATTTTCGAGTCATTTCCAGATTGATCACTTCCATCATAGGTAGATTTAAGAAGCCATTGAAATTAAAAACTCTTCTATTGGACGATGGTTGGAAGTTAAGTAGAAGTTGGATCCTTTCCCTCTTTTCATAATTTTTTTTTAATAATTTATATAATTAATAATTGATTATTTTTACCTTTTATTGTAATTTGTATCTTCTTTGAGCCTCGCTATTAAATATTCATCCAATCTTTTTATTATAATAATATTTTAAATATATTGTTGAATTATTCATTTTTATATAACCATATTAAACTTATTTTTTATTATAATTTTACAAATATTAATTCTTTTATATTATTAATAATCTAACTAATTTTGAATTCAATATTATTTTAATTAAAGATATCAATAAATTTAAAATAAAACATAATAAAATAATAATAAATTTATCCAACTAATTTTTTAACGGCTAATTCATAATAGTTATTTCCTAATGGCTAACTCTGGAACAGATGCATCCTTGCTATTTAAAAATTCTAACTGAATGATTTTTCCATGTTTGTCCTGATGATGAACCACATTAGATGGTTCAAAACATTGACCAAAAACTCATGATGTGATTAATCCGAAATAATTTATCAAAAGTATGGATCACAAAAGTCTAAAATCAAGTAGTATTATTGATATTACATTATGTGTAATTCATATTATGTTCTATTTACATGTTTAAAAATATATTGACAACAAAAAATATATCACTAACCACCATAAGTAAATTATTTCAATGTCGATATTCAATAACATAATTTTATAGATACTTTATATAGAGAAAAGTAAAGTAATTTAAATCGATTTTATTATTATATATTCTCACTTAAGTGAGAAATATTGAGAGAATTCTTATTCCATTAATATTTGCTTTCTAATGAAATATATGAGGGATATTTGTAAAATTTTCAATGTTTAACATGGATTTTATATGTAATATTAATTTAGAAAATATTAATAATAAAAAATTATATGTATACGAAGAGGAAAAAAAATATTAGGGGACATATTTTAACATTTTAATATGAAGAACATGAATTATAAATAAAATATTTCAATGTTCACTACATAAATATTAATATACCTGTCTAGATCTACGAAGCACCTAGAGGGATCAAATCTCTTTTCACTAAAAAATATGTTTGCATCTCAAGATATTTGATCCCTCTCGGTGCTTAGTAGATCCAAAGTTAAGATGGATCTAGGCTGCAGGTTGTATAAAACCAGACTTCAGTTTTTTAAAATTTAACAATAGATTGAATTTTATAAACCAAGTTTAATTAATTAAATTGCATTTTTGAATAATTTTTTATATTAAAATTTGAAGGAGTTACACATTTTCATCTTTTTAAGAACTAACTAAATTATTTTACCTTCAATTATTTTATCACTGTGAGTATTAAAATATTTTACTAATTAAGTAAATTTAATATCAATGAAATATCAAAATATTTATCGTAATTTTACAATCATAGCTTCAACCATACTAAACATGTAATTTATAAAAATATCTTTGCATTTTTTTTAAAGTAAGTCATTTTACATGCAATTTCATATATAAAGTTTGATATAAATTCACCAATACATAATGTATAATAAACATTATTTCATAAAAATAAACATCATGACAATAATCATCTAACAAACATAAAGATCATCTAAGATAGACATTCAAATTCCTACCATCATCTAATTATATACACTTTCAGTAGCACATATAAACATCACTAGCTAGCACACAAATCCAATAATCTAACATGGCATCATCATCGTGATAACATCTAAGAAAACAAAAAGGCTGTAATATAACATCATCACCACACACATCCTCAAATTAATATAAATCTCATGTCAAATAAATGCTATGATGTACAAATATATCACCAAGCACATTAAATAAACATATCTAACATGACCTAACAATATACACATCAATGCCAACATATAAATTAAGTACATACACATGAACAAAATAAATACGCTATATATATATAGCTAGAGGATTTGTTCTATGTTTCTCCTAAGAGAGAAGACATGCAACCTTCTCATGTAGACCAACCACATCCTTCTACTATAGACCAGCCACCTTCTCCTATAGACGAGCCACATCCTTCTACTGTAGATCAACCACTTCTTAATCAACCTCCAACTAAGCCAAGTTTGATAAACGTACTTGATTAGGTAGTAGTTGAAGGATAATGGATGGTCAACTACTACCTAATCAAGTACATTTATCAAACTTAGCTTAGTTGGAGGCTGATTAAGAGTGGTTGGTCTACATGAGAAGGTTGCATGTCTTCTCTTTTAGGAGAAACGTACAACACATCCTCTAGCTCTAGAATCTCGACATCATGAGGTGACAAACAAGCAATTATACTACTAGAAGGATCACCGAAACCCTGACAACCATGATATGATGGGGTGGCATGACCACTAGAAGCCTCATCACCACCCTCCTAATCATCATGATCATGATCATCACCCTTATCATCATGGTCATGATCATCACCCTCATCAACATCATGGCCACCTTCATTATGTGATGGATGTGCCATTGCATGATTCCCTGCAAACCTCATCACTACCAATGCCCTACCAACTCCGATGACATACCGCATAGGAGACATCAAATCCTACAGAAAGGTCCTATAGAGATCCAATAATTTCGGATCCACGCTAATATATTGAGGCCTTGTAGACCAGAATCCCTGTTGAACCAAAACTCTGACAAATCTATCATAGTATTCCATATGACATCACATAATAGGCCTCTGCCCCTAGATGCCCATGTCCCTTAGAGGATGTGCCTCACCCTCACTCTCTTGGGCTTTGCCCATATCCTCATCTCCTCTGACATATGGTGGGGGAAGAGGCATGTCAGCATTGAATGTGTTGATGTCTACCAAATATATATTATAGAAAAATAATTAGACAATTTCATTAAACCATTTAATACAACAAGTTAAAGAATTTTCCTAGAATAAATTTTATTTTAATCCATTAAAATAAGAAAATTAAACAATATTAATTTAAAGAAAACAATAATATTAACTCTATCATCTCGAGGCTCATATGCTATGAAGAATATGTCAGGACACCCTCTCCAATCAATCCTCGTGTATGGATACCTCAACACAAAAAGTGCATGATCATCCACATTGTTTAGTAGCTCAAGTGCCTCGTCTGAAATCTTAGCCAAAATCTCTAGCATGGCCCTCTTAGGAATCATCTACCCCCACATGCACACCTGAGCCTCAATGATCAACCTGGGAGGGCGATGATAAAATATAGGTCTCTTCTCGAGAAACCTCTCAAAAAATAAACAAAAAATCTTGGAAGAAAAAGGGAAGGTCTTCCTCCCCTGTCTTAACAACGCACAACATCTATCTAAATATGTGCAAAACTGCCTCAAAAAAATGGCACACCATTTAATGAAACGTGGCAACTGAATCAAAGAATCAACATAATAGAAAAGAGGGGAACTAATGTGCATCCCATCACCACAAGAATGTGAAATGGTGCTGACTAATAATGAGAGGAAGCTAGCCTCGCCTGTAACAAAAGAAGAAATCTATAGTTGTCCACCACAAAACTAAAAATAGGATGGATGGAAAGCTTGAGGCCTAACATATCTTAGAGTGTATGAAAGTTGACTCTTAGTTGCAACTCCCTCGGGGACATTAGGGAAGAAGGGAAAATCCTCCCTTCTCTTGGATAGGCCAGTGATAAAGTAAATGTACTCCTTAGTGGGCCTATACCACAACTCATGATCGACATGGAAATTCTACTGCTAGACATTCCATTAGTGGATCATATGCGCAAATGGGATAAAGTGCACCTTCATGGATGTACCCTCTGCATAGTACTTGAGGCGGCTTACATTCCTTTAGAGAACTTGGGTCGCTACATTAATACAGTGAGGGTATAAATCGCTCTCCCTTTCTCTTGCCTCCCATGGTCAGATCATATTGTATCGTTCCACCTACTGCTCCTCCTCTTGTTGCTGCTCCTTTTGCTGACGTCTTTGCTACATGATTGAAATATAAAATACATGATCCTCATACATAAAAATACATCTTTTTTGCTAAATGAAACATGTATTCATAACTATCGAAACATAACTTTCCATAAAATAAAAAAAATTACAAGTTGTAACAACCTCAAAATTAAATATAGAAACTAATTACATCAATTATGTGATTTATAATGAACACACAACTATTCAAATAATTAGCATATAATTTTGAAAAACATGAGAAGAGACAACTTACCCATAACAATGATATTCCTTACTTGTGATTTCTGAGTTGAACATTATTTGAATCTCGCTAACCATAATAAAGTTTTTAGGGAAGACTCTCCACCCAACGGTACGTTCAGATGCGCATAATCTTTCTATAGTTGGTAATTTTCGAGCCCTCAATCAACGCACTACTATCAAGGTTTCCTTTTCTTCTCAATACTCTTCTCAAGAGAAATGCCTAATATCATCCCCCTCTCGTCCATTAAATAGAACAAACAATTCTAAAAATGGAAAGGTATTGGAAAGGGATTTGCATGCACACATTCCATGTGTCAACATGTCAACTTTTATTTATTTATTTATTTATTTTAAGTTTTACTTAATACAATATTTGTTTTATTTTAACTCTTTCTTATTGTTTTTTAACTTTTGGTTAATTATACTTATTTTTGTTCGCAAGGGTTTGGTCTCGTGGCTAACGAACGGTCTGCTAAGTCGTTCGTGTTGCTATGCAGGTCACAGGTTCAAGTCTCATCTTAACCTGAAGGCCATTCTTGCGGGTTGGGCAGTTCCTCCTAGCGGTTATAGTGGCAACTGGTGGGATTCGACCCTTTGTAATGCGAGTATGATATTACCGCCATTGCTGATTCCACTAGATATCAAAAAAAGAAAACTATACTTATTTTTACTATTTTTGAATTCTAATTATTATTTACTAATTTATTTATTTACTATTATTATATATCTTTACTATTTATTATATTCTCTTTCTCCACATCTTGTATAAATAGTTAGTGTCATCTTTACTTTGTTAAGTTGCATACGCTTAGTAAATACGTTAAGTGATGGTATAATATTTCACATATAATGAGCTTGCCTTACTGTCCATAATTAGCCATTTATTACCATTTTACCCCTTTAAAAGGTGACTTGTATAACCTTAACTATTTATGCAATCACTAATTCATACATCCATGCATTTCTCTATATTAAAATGGAAAACTATGTAAATATGAAAAGTGATTTATGATTTTATTATATACAACTCAATAAATATATATATATATTATAATAATAGTTATAATATTTTGATCTCTACTTATCGAGTAACACCTCATTGAAATATTGGTCCTTCTCGGGATGCATAACAACTCAAATTTACAACTCCATTACAAATTGAAGCTAGATAGGCAATGAAGTTGAGGCCAAATAAGTACAAAAATTGGATACAATAGAGTGTGAGAATAGTATTTATTATTACCAGGATTTTGAATAGCAACATTGTGGATGCAAGGTACACTGAGAGGTTCAAAGGGAAGATAGTGGTGGTCACCACTGCAGAGCGCCTTGCCATGGAAGGTGAATCCGTTGTCATTTCTACATGAAAACGTAGATGAATGAATAGAAAAGCTCATGCAATCCTCATGTAATGGCTAATCAAACTGAGCACTCATTCAAACACTAATAAAAATTAAATTCAATAAGGTTTTCACATAAACCTTAATTCTACATGGTCTCGAGTGAATTTTATATTTCAGATAATTAAAATTATTTTAATTTTGACTTTTTTATCCATTGATTTTTTATATAATAGTTTTTTTATTTTTATTTTAATATATATAATATATATATATATTTCAACTAATTTTTTCACTTGGGGCAAAATTATTGATAGGAGATGATTAGTTTTTTTTAATTCAAACTTATACGTAAGGGCCACATCAAGTTGAACTTGCTTTGATAGGATATGCCTAGTTTTACGATGTTCGATTTTGGATTCAAATTGGATTTGATAAGGAAAAAGTTTGATTGAAAAATTTTCAAGTCTAAAAGAATTTGCCACTATAGTATTAAAATTGGTTTTTTTTAGTATTCCCTTCTAATTATTTCTATTAAAATTTGTGTTTTATTTTATAAATTTTCTCTCTTTGTATCTTATTCATACATATATTCTACTTGGTTTGTTAAAAAATGAATAAAAGAAAAATCATAGTAATAGGGACATTCTCTAAAGTGGTTTCAATTTAGTAATTGTTTTTAAATTATTTATGTTTTATATGAATAATGAAAAATAAGATTTATATTAGTAAGAGGGCTATAACTTAGTGATTGTGTTTTAAATATTCCTGTTTTGTATGAATAATGAAAAATCAAATTTATGTGTTCTTTTAATCAAATTTTCATTTTCAATATACTTACATAAAACTAACATTTATATAATTTTATAGTTTTACATAAAACAATGATGCTTCACTTTTGTTGAAGAAAAGAAAACTGTTCTAAAAATAAAAAGGGAATGGAAAAGGATCCACATGCACATATTCCATTTGTCAATATGTGAACTTTTATTTCTTTCTGTTAAGTTTTTCTTAATACAATATTTCTTTTAATTTAACTTTTTTTTTTAAATTTATGCTACAATATATATATATATATATATATATATTTGATTTACTATTATTTATTCTCTTCCTTATTTATTATTTATTTTTTATTATCATATATTAGTTATTTACTATTATTATATTTCATTTATTATTTATTCACTTGTATATTAATATTATTTATTTTATTTTTATTATTGTTGTTATTACTATGCATTACACTAGTGCACTCAAAACACAGTCATGCACGGATGTCAGTGCGCTTTCAACTATAATTACACTGGAAATGGTGTGCACATAAGTATGACATACCACAAGTGTTTCAGAAATTTAACTTTTCTTAGGAGTGCGTCATACTTGTCCATTTTTTCTCACGTCACACATTTCCCTACACATTTATTTTTACAAAATGTACCACCACAACAACAATGTATTATGTTTATGCACCGAAATGCGGTGCACCTTGTAAATTTACACAGTGCACTAGTGCCGATGCGAGCTAAACAAATTGAGTGCACCATGCATCAATTTTTTTTTTCAAAAGAAATAATGAATTCAACATAGTTTTAAATTCTAATCCACTAAAAAATTAAACTAGAAAGAAACATACAAATTACCTAGACATTTGGTAGAGGCATTGTGTACATGTAATGGAGAAAAATAATTTTTCATATCGTTTGAAAAAATTGGAAACTCAAACAGTGAGCACAATATCGAAAGGTGGTGAGCAAGAGAAACACCAACATCAGGGCGCTTGCATGTGGAAAGTGCGGCAATGGTGCTTCAGATCAGATCTCTCCCGCACTGTAGATGGTAAAATGAAAATTACAGTTGGGAGGGTTTTTTTTATTTAACCCTCCTCTAGTGCGCATCTCAAAGCTCACTGAAGAAGGCTATATACAAAAGAACCGTGTTTTTTTTTTAATTTAAAATTATTGTGGTGCTTTATCAAGACATGTGGGGGCTTTATGTTACTTGTAATGCACCAGTGATGTGGTTTTACAATAGTACTAATCTTTTTTTACAAGATAGAAATCGTCTATTGGTACACTTTATACAACACCTCGGGGCATTGTTATATGTTTACCACACTAGGGCGCCATTTTCGAATAGCACCAGTATGTTTTACAATATGAAGGAGTTTGGTGCTAGAAAATATTGAAGCATGAGTGCGTTAGAGTATTCAGTGTAGTGTTGCTTTTTATTCAAAGAAAAAAAATCTACGGTGCATGATGTTATATGGAGCTCTCATGCATGTATTGATAAGAACGCACCAATGCACCTTAAAAAAACATCCACTAAGACATCACACACCCACATCTGTTACAAAAGAATTTTTGGGCTCTTTTTATTAGGGTGTCCTCCACTAGAAGTTCTTTTCCTCGAGAACCAAAGGTTCTGTGTGTATAGAAGTGATTCTCATGTGGTGCATGTGAAGACCAATATTTCCTGTGACTCGAATTGTGGAGACTTATAGAAACTTCTAGCTTTACTGCAAGGGTTCCAATGAATATTTTTTCTTTCAAAAATGAATAATGAGCATGTTTGGTGGGTGGTGCAACTTGGGGATCCCATGGTGCTTCTAATTTTTGTTTTATGCAAGGAAATTATTATCCTATGTCTACATATTATGGCGACATAGGTTGGTGGCCATTGTGTCTTTTTCATGACGCCTCTTGCATGCTATTATGTGGAATTTGTGTTATTTCCTTTATAACTTATGTTTTTCATTAATGGCTAGATGTGGCACCTTTGTGTTTTTGTTAATGGCTATGGTGGCTCGGGGCCTCCTTTACTAGGTTCTTGTCATGTCTTTTGGCTATTTATGGTGTTGCTTTGGGGAAGGGCACAACTAGTTAGTCTCAAATTGTTTACAAGTGCTCCAGATGTGATTTTTTTAGGTGGGGCTCTTATGAATCTTTGGTGGGCTTTGTTTTTTCCAACTAGCCGATGATCCTTTATGGGCATTACTTTTTGTATTTATATATAGAGCAGCTGGGAAGAAATACATGCCTTTTATGACTTTGATCTTTATGAATTCTAATCATAAGAGCCTATTAGATTTATGGGTGGTAGTGGAATTTCCATCATGGGAGTCTTCTTGTTTCTAGGCTTAAGTGGAAATATTTTGAGGTGTTTTTCACTATGTATTTAAAATTGATATTTATGTAAAACTATTTTCGAAGTATTATGAAATAACAATTAAAAAAATATAATATATAATTATTGAAATTTGATTTAAATATAATATATAATTATTGGGTTTCCTTGGTTGCTGTACATAGTGATGCATGGTTGCTTGCCGTTGCTTCCTACCATGGTGCTCGATTTAAAACGGCAGAGAGGAAACGTCTTCTTAGAATGATAAATGAACTACCAACTGTGGTTGAGGTGGTTGCTGAGTGGGAGCAGGCAAACGACAAGACTAAGACTGATAATGGTCGAAGCATATCTAAAGCCTCTAGTAAGCGATCTGGTAATAGAAAATCAAAGAATCTTAAATCAAAATAATTAAAATGTAAGGTTTACAATTAGATATAATTTAACTTTTATTATAATTTAAAGTTAATTTAATAAAGTAATTAATACTAGAAAAAGTTGCCAAAGTTAGGAAGTAAGTACTATATCGAACATTATGTTTTCGTTTTTTCCTAAAGTTTTTTATTTTTACAAGTTGGGAAGTAAGTTACTATGTTTGAACATTATGTTTTTTATTTTTATTTATCTTATCATTGGGAATTTGTTATGAGAATTTATTTATTTTAAATTTTAAAAAATTGAGTAGATTAAAAGCTAATGTTATTTAATAAAAAAATTAGGGAAATAATAAGGGAAAGATTTAATTTTTTTTTGGGTCTACTCAAAAAATTTATCATTTTTTTTCGTAAAATTTTATAAAATTTGAACTCAACATTAATAACCAGCCAAGCAACACATTGTAGGTGGAATTATTGATATGTTTATAATGATTTTAGTTAAAAATAATTAATATATATTCATTCAACACATTGTAGGTGGAATTATTGATATGTTTATAATGATTTTAGTTAAAAATAATTAATATGTATTATTTTTTTTTATTGTATGTGATATTATTTTTTTTAATTAGAGAATATTTTATTTATATTTAAAACGGACATTTGTTATTGGTCACATTTTTCAAGTATGTCTTGCAATTTCATCAACCAATTGTTTATTTAAACAATGGTAGTAAATTTATATTTATTTATATACCAATCTTATTGAATTTCACCGTATCAATCTTTTATTTAAAAAATTTGCATAACTCATCAATAATGTGATAAACATGTAATTCAATATCAATATCTTAAATTTTATTGGTGGGATATGAAGTTTACATGGCAATGTCACACTTCTCTTCTACCCTTCTTTTCTCCATTTCAGGTAGCTAAGAATTCCTAACTATCTTATAATTAATTCGTTTAAAAGACTTGCCATAACAAACCACTACAACTCCAGTATTACATTCACTAATGAGTTCTTGTAAAATAAAAAAAAAAATGCTTAACATAAATGACAAAATACTCTTATCTTATATATTTAGTTTTGACCAGAACCTTTAGGTAAAATTGAAAATATTTACCTTTCAAAATCTTTACAAGTTGATGACCCATTGTTTTTTTTAATGTTTTTCATCAACTGAAAGGTGAAATAGAAGAAGGAAGAGGGAAAATATACCAGCCAAGTAAACCAACCCGGAGAGGATTCATGATGAGACAAGCCGTCAAAAATATCATAAAACAAGGGATTACGACATATAGTACAAACTTACATATATGATTGAGAATGTGTAGCTATCCCAAACAAGATTGATCTTTGAAATGAAGTACTTTTGCTATCACACGACGACCACCATCATTGTACATCATTGTAGCGCAAGAATTTTGAGCCGAGTCATTATGACTGCCCAACATCACTAAATGCCTTCATAGATTAAGTTGACGGTCCTTAATATTTACCCGTGTATTTAAATATTTGTACCCTATTCTTTTTTATGTATATGATTTTTCTTCAAATGATTTTTCTTCATGATGTATTAATGTATCATCATTATTATAGTATTATTTAAAAAAAAAAATAGATGGTATTTTTTTATCATTTCTTTACACGTTTTTTTTGACATTTTTATTAGCATGTTTCATATATTAAAGTATTGATTATTTGGGGTTTTCATAATCTTCTTGAAAAATGTAATAAATTATTTCTATAATGATATATGAAAACTAAATATAACAAAATAGATATTTATTAGTTAATGGTTTGTAGCAGTATATACATATACTTCTAGAAAATCATATTATATAATTAGGAATCTTACTTTTTGAATTTTAAAATACTTCCTATAGTTTAGATGGTCCGAGCACCTATGAAAGTGAGTGTATGACTTCTCGAGGATATTCCTCCAAAAAGAACACCCTTATAGAAGAAAAACATTTGCTTTCAATGGTAAATTAGAGAGAATCCAAAGGCCTGCAATAATGACACTGACTAGATGGCTTAGAGCATGTGAGATAGAGAAGGAGGTGTTTGCAGAAATGTTTGATTCAAATATGTTCTATGATCAAGAATTCTTTGACACCTACTACAAGTAACTTGATCATAAACCTTATTTTAGATATCTTTATCCTCATCTTTGGAGAGACTATTTTTTATTTTAAATTGGTAAGAGTTGCTATAAATATTAAATTTAAATTTCTTGAAAATCTCGTAACTTTAGTAATAAAATAAAATTTATAAAAGTATAATTAATTGAGTTGTATTAAATATAAATTAACTATATCGAGAGGTGCTCTATAGCTTAGTATGGAAGAGATGTTGTCACATAACGTTACATTTAAAAATAGTAAAATAATAATTGAAATTAACAAATTATAAATAGTACAAGCAATGAAATTGACGTTGGTCATAATTGCAATAGTCAAATTTACTCATAAGCCTTGAAATCAACCCTTTTCTTCCATATTTTTCTATTTTATGTGTTTAATGAGCTCCATCTTGTTGTTTTTTTGCAAGAAAATACTTGAAAATTAATATTTAATGCTAAATTATTACTTTTATATGTATAAAGTCAATCATGATTACATACATTTAACGCACTTTGTTCTTTGGATGGCTCCTCTTGTGATGCAATTATTTCCATTTCTTTGACCATATCCTTACATACTTTTGTGACATTCCTACTAGAATGTTTCATATATCAACGTGTTGATCATTAGGGGTTTTCATAATCTTCCTGAAAAAATGTAATAAATTGTTTTTCTAATGATATATGAAAACTAAATATAACAAAATCGATATTAATAAGTTAATGGTTTGTAGTAATATATACATATAATTCTAGAAAATCATTTTATACAATTAGGCATCTTACCTTTTGAATGTTTTTTTTTTTGTTGTTGTATGTTTTTTATATTGGAAGCCTCACATGTCTCATTGACCATTGTTCTATAAATTCTTCCTATAGTTTAGATATAATTGCTTTCTTAGAATCATTACATTGATTTTGTATTGTAAGTGGAAAGTGTATCTATATGTTGGTTCCACTAGATCCCTCGTAGTTTTATAAAAATCCCTTTCCCCTTTCATTAGCCTCCTACATCACTCAAGATGAGCTAAGGACCAATTCATCATTATTTACATGTTCCATAATTTTTCTTTTCTTAGAACAACATTGATATTTTCCTCCATTGTTGCTCCTTGTAGAATATTAAACATATATGAATTAATATATTGTTTAAAACATGTTATCTTATATTCTTGAGTATATTATTAATGAAAAAATCATATTGAAAATTATTTTTTCATTCACCTCATTCATCATTATGTAATTTTTCTATCAGAATTTTATGCTCTTTTGAATTTAGATTAGAAATATTTTTATCAACCTCCTTCATTTTGTGGCTCTGCATGACACACACCAACTAATACATATTAGTTAAACTTAGATATAGTTTAAACATATTAATTTTGTAAATAATTTACAAAGAACTTTCTTTCTTTGATTTTTTTGATGTATTGTGAGTATGTCGATCAATATTTTTGTTACTTGAGACCCTCTCAAACATTTTTATGAATATATAACCTGTACCTTTCAATAAAAAACTATTAGATATATTTTACAAATAAAATTAAATAATTTTCAGAAAAAAAAAAAAAAAAAAATAAAAAAAAAATATAAAATAAAAATAAAAAAATCTTTGGTAGTTGATGCGTTTTTTGGAATAAACACACTGATGCTTTTATGAGATTAAACACATCGATATTTTAATTATTCAACACCATCCCGGAAAATCAATTTTTAAAAATAATTTTAAATTAGGACGGTGTGATTTGTAAGGCTAAAAACACTTCATTTTTTTAATGGTGCTATTAGGAACGTACGTGTCAGTGTGTTATATTACACTAGGAGAAACGATGAACAAAATGGACATAATTGAAAATGTTATAATATACTGGTGCGTCAAAATACTCAGGTGGACCGAGTGCATTATATTATATAGGCTGCATTGTCCAACATATGACCATTTTTGAAGAAGAAATGAGAGGGATGACAATGCGATTTGTAAGGCCAAACTCAGCAAAGTAATTTAACAGTTCTATTAGGAACCGATGCACCGATGCATTATATTACACCAACGACACAAAGAAAAGACTAGACATAATCCCAAGTGTTATAATATATCAGTGTGTTGTGTTACTGAGGTATCTCTGGTGTGTTATGTTACATAGGAGGGACTGCAAAACATATGGAGATTTCTTAAAATCGGAGAGGGTTGACGATGTGATTTATAAGGATTAATGCACCATAATGATTTAACGGTACTATTAGGAATAGAAGCGCGAGTGAATTATACTACATCGGGGAAACTATGAATAGACTAGACAAAATCAAAGGTGTTATAATTTATAGGTGTGTTGTATTACTCAAGTAGCACTGGTGCATTATATTACATATGGCGCACCACACAACATATATCTTTTTTTTTTTAAATGGAGAGGGATACCAAGGTTTACATCTAATCCAATAAGTGATTCCCTAACTGTGAAGTGGTAGAGAAAGTTAAACCCTAATGTGAAATTTTGCAAGAAGAAGAAGGATTTAAGGTAAGCATTGAATATATACTATTTTTTTAATTAAATTTTAATAGGAAAAGAGATTGTAAATTTGTTACTAGTGAAATCTATAGTAAATTTTTTATTATATATGGGTTTTATTTTGTTTTCTTCTTAATTGTAATTAAATTTGACAAAAATTGTAAAATATTTTAACAATAAAATTTAAGATTTTTGCTATCGAGGGTGTTGAGTGAATCACCATACCTTTCAACTTTTGATCTTTTAGCGGATCCAAAATATTTTGTAGCTCTCATCTAATCTTCTCTTGCAAATGATCTCTCTTTTAATTAAACCCCAAAGAAATTGTAAAATTTTTCATTAATAAAATAGACAATAAGTATTCAGAACTTACTATGCACATTTTTTAGTGAATCACCATACCTTTTAGCTTTTGATCTTCTGAATAGTTTTTCTACTCCAAAGTATTTTGTTGTTGTTACACAATGCTCCTCATATATATCTTTCCAAATCACTCCCTTGAAAATTTGGGTAAAAGAATGAAATGGTGAATAAATTTTTACTATTTAAAAATATTTATGAAATTAGATTTCAAAAAATGAATTACCATTTACTTTTGAAATTTAAAAATAGAAAAAAGATCGTGCTTTTTCTCTATACAATTTCCATGCACATGAGTGCATTCGATACTCAATTGCATTGGTGCGTCTATATAAAAATTACAACGACATTTTTGGGGTGCCATATTTTTTCAACGCACCAACATGATTATTTTTTTTTTCATTTCGAAATCTTGAAACATTACGATTATTTTTTTAACAAAACAATGTGATATATATTTAAAAGAGCATCGATATAGTGTAATTCATTTAAACAAACCAATGTGCTTATTATTTAAATAGACCAGTGCGATTTATTCTGATTAGCGCATCAATGCGATTTAAAAGCTATTTGAATTTTTTTTTCACATAAAATGGCATATTAATCTCAAATTATCCTTTAGGACACATCTACATGAATTACAGTAGTTCAGAGTATACATTTTTCGCTTAAAGTCGCCTTGTTCTTGAAAAATGGTTTAAAAAATATATTGAAATTCAGGTTGTGGTTACATGGTTCTCGAGATTAATTTTAGATATTCACTTAATTTTTTATTTCTGATTATTTTGAAATACATGGAAAAAATCTCAATAATATCAAAAATCCAATTCTTCAAATTCCAACTCATTTCATATTGCTGATCAAATTCCTTTGTGGAGTTTTCTCTTTGCATCTCGAGTGAGCACATATTCTATTTATATTTTGATTATCTAATTGATTTTTTTTTAATCCATGCCAATTTCAATAAAAATGTATGAAAATTGTTTACAGGATCTAGATTCAAAATCGAGTTCATATGCAGAAAATATTACTCCATATTATTTTTAGAAATGTTGCAAGCTCTTATGAGGAGCATCATATCGTAAGTAGTTGGTAGATGAAAACGTACAACCTCTTCACCCTGCCAATTGGAACATGGCATCTTCTAGCTGCAATCCTAGATCAATGATGGCAATAATTATTTTGTATACTAAAATTTTGATAAATCAATTGCATTATCGTGCTTATTAATATAATTAATATTGTACTAATGAGTGACCCACCTTCTATCTTTCGGTGCACCCCACTACAATGTCAAGTTCAACCATAAATTCCTCCCACCTCAGAATGAATTTGAAGAAACTGAAAGAGGTTTTTGTAGTGTAGCATGTTAGGAAGAAAAACCTCTTTCAGTTTGCAAAATGGAGTTCTCATATGCTCAGGAAAGCTTCTGTAAGTTGACTAGTAAAAACAGTTTTTCTCTGATAAAACAGGCTGCTACAGGGGTTTCGTAGCGCGCTGTAAAATGACTGAACAATGATTACGCTGTGAAATTGACCAATAGGAGGTTATGCTGCGAAATCAAGAAAAGACTCGGTGGATAGAATAAGACAAGACATGGCTTATAACACAATGATGATGGAGGAAAACTAATAGGATTAGAGCATAATTCGAAACAAACACCTTTGAAACTCCCAATCCTAAGTATGAAATATGAAACGAAAACCATTTGACACAGACCATTGACATTTAACTAGGACAAAGGACTATATACATAAAATTTTAATTCTAAGTGATAACATGATGCATATGTACATGTTCCAAAGGAGAAAAGAACCAAGTTGGAGAGTAAATTTGGAAAGTGCATTTTTATTGGGTATAAGGATGGTTTAAAGGGATATAAGCTCTGGAACCCAGTAATAAGGAAGGTTGTGTACATCCGAGATGCTGTGTTCAGAGAGGTGAAAGATGTTATTAAAAATTAAATCCCATCAAAGGAATCTAAGAAGATAAAGTTTGAGCTTAAGGAGGAAGAATCAGAAGATGAAAAGCCACAAACTCTGGGTGTGAGAAGATCAGTTCGAGAAAGAAGGTAGCTAGAAAGGTATAGTCCATTTGCTTTCTATTCAAATTTTTCTTTATATATTATTGATGATGATCCCAGAACTGTGAAGGAAGCAATATATTCAGAGGATGGAAAACTCTAGAAAGAGGCCATGTTTCATGAAATGGCATCTTTGCACAAAAATGAGGCTTGGGATCTAGTGTAGGTGCCGGCTGGAAGGAAACCCATTGGCAAAAGATGGGTGTTCAAGAAGAATACAAATGCAGAAGGAAAGATGGAGAAATATAAAGCTCGGTTGGTAGAAAAAGGTTATTCCCAGTTGTTGGGAATTGATTTTGGCGATATTTTTTCTCCTGTTGCCAAGGTAGCTTCTACTAGATTACCTTCATCTGTTGCTGCAGCTTTTGATTTTGAGGTAGAACAGATGGATATGAAGACATCATTTCCTCACAGGGATCTGGAAGAAGAGATGTACATGAAGCAACCTGAAGTTTTTTCGGCGAAGGGTAAGAAAGAATTGGTATGCAAGTTAAAGAAGTCTCTGTGTGGGTTAAAACAATCACCAAGGATGTGGTATCAGAAATTTGATACAATTATATGGGGACTTGGATTCACTAGAAGCAAAGCAGATCATTGTGTGTATTTTAAATTAATTGGTTACCGTGTTATTTATCTAGTCTTGTATGTGGGTGATATGTTGCTAGTTGGAAATGACAAATAAATTATCTAGGATTTGAAGACCCAATTGTCCTCCAAATTTGACATGAAAGATCTTGGTGCTACAAACTATATTTTGGGCATGGAAACTAAAAGAGATTGGGCATAAAGGAAGCTCTGGTTAAGCTAGAGGAAGTATGTCGAGACAATAGGGCAAAGGTCTAATATACAGGATAGTAAACCGGTGAAGGTTCCTATTCTTGTAGGTGTGAAGTTATCTGCTGAACAGTGTCCCAAGACACAAGAAGAGGAAGAGGACATGTCCTGTGTTCCATATGCAAGTGCAGTCTATAACCTAATGTATGCAATAGTCTATACTAGACCAGACATTACTTATGCAGTGGGAGAATTAAGCAGGTTTATGTCAAAACCAGGAAAGGAACATTAGATAGCAGTGAAGCAGGTTTTTAGGTATTTTTGTGGCACTAGTGATATGGTTTGTGCTACCAAGGAAGACCAGGATTGGACAGGGTGTTGGACATTCATGACTTTGTTGATGCAGACTAGGCTGGAGATTTGGATCATAGAAGATCTACAAGTGGGTATGTGTTTAACCTATTTGGAGGTGCAGTTACTTTGATGAGTAAGAAACAATATGTAGTGGTACTATCAACTACAGAGACAAAATACATGGCAACCACTCATGCAAGAAAGGAAGAAGTTTGGTTGCAGAGATTGTGTTTAAGTATGGGGTTAGTATAGGGAGCTATAAGGATAGACTGTGACAGCTAAAGTGCAATTTTCTTGGCAAATAACCCAACTTATCATTCAAAGGAAAAACACATTAATGTTCAGTATCACTTTGTGAGAGATATGATAGAAGACAAAAAGGTGTTTCTGGTAAAGGTGAACACTTTGAAGAATACTACAGATGCATTGACAAAATCTGTGAGCTCTGAGAAGTTCTCTTGTTGTATAGAAACAATGGGAATTACAAGGCCTGATAAATGACTAAGCTCTCTTGTGGTCCCTTGTGGAAAGAAAACATCAAGTGGGATAATGTTGGGTTGTGTTATATTCTTTCCACAACTAGCCAACATAGTTAATCAGGGGGTTAGAGGGGGGCGGAGCCCCACCTTCATTGCACCAATTACGTAGTGGGGGGCCCATAGGGGGTTTGAGGGGGGTGGGTAGCCCCCCTCTATGGGGTCTAGGGCAGCATCCCAAGCAAAATTGTTTTGGACCCTATATTAGGTTGGGCGGACCTACATATGGTTTTTTGCATGGTTTTTGCACATGGTTTTGGACGTGATGTTTTTGGTCCATGGTATTAGATGCTTCAACATGTATAAATGTATATTGTAACATTGAAAGGAACATAAAGAAAAATCAAGCTGGTAGTCCCAGTTTTGGGATCTAGGGGAAAATCTTTGTGTATATGTGTTTTATATGTTATGCTCTCGCATTTGTTTATTTTCTGTGTTTTAGAATTTGTATGTGGGTAATTTCTGTATGGGGTTAAAACCTACAATTTCATGTGAGGATAATGAAGAAAATAGAGGCCTTAATGATAAAAAGGCTTATTGAGATCAGTTCACAGCTTTTGTCAGTTCAAGTTTTTGCACTCATTCTATTCTCTCTCTCTCATACTCTTGCATACTTGTAGTTTCTTGAAGCACTCTTGGAGGATTGTGGCATAATTTGGATTCGGAGAAAGAAGGAAAGGGAAAATAAGGGAAGGACAAGAGGACAACAGGATCAACAACTACAAAATGTCTTCTTGTGGGTACCAAATTTCATGTATGATTTCCTTTTTATTTTTGACATGCATGCATATGCATGTGGTTTTTTGGTTATGATCTATCATTGGCATGGAGTATTTCTTGGATTGACATTGTCTTTTCCTAAGCCTTTCCATTTCTTCGATAGCCATGATGTTGTGAGTTTTCCCAAAAATTTTTTGCTTGGTTCTTATGTTCCTTATGGTTGTGGGTTGAGTTATTAGTTCCTGGAGCCTTGGTTGGAAAAATGCTCTAGAAGCCTTGGAACAACTTGGGTTGAGTTACTAGTCCTGGAAGCCTTGGTTTGATAGATTCTTTAGATCCCTTGGTGGTTTGAGTTACTAGTCCCGGATCCTTGGTTGGACAAATGCTCTCAAGCCCTATGATAGCTGTGGGTTGAGTTACTAGTCCTGGAGCCTGGTTGGAACAAATTTTTTGTAGCCTTGAATAGCATGGGTAGAGACTGATCTGTGATGTTAGTGATGCTTGACTGTGAGGTGGAATTATTGGTTATGGTTTGAGGTGGATTGGCCTTTGGAAGACCTAGTCTAGTTTTATTTGTTTTATTCAATGAGATCTCACATTCATGCTTGGGATATGGCATGAGGGTGATTAGCTGAAAAAAAGATTTGATTCAATGTAATCTATGATCAGGTGGTACATTGAAGTCCCTAAATAAGTTGGATTTTTTATATGTTAATAATATTTATTTCATTTTTTATTTCATGAGTAACTGTATTTGTTATTATGTGTCTTTGATGGTTGGTTTATCATGATGTATATGTTGTTCATTTATTGGTTATATGTTGGCCATGAGATGTATAATGGATATGGATCTTGATGTCTTTTGATTGATTGAGGAATGTTTAATGAATGTATGAAATAATAGATGGTAATGTAGCTATGAAGAGAGGGCATTAGACCTTCTTGATGATTCTCAAATAAGTATGAGATCCCTATGTCTAGTTATGTAATTATGACCTATAGATTACAAGTTCATGATGTGTTTTACGAAATGTATGTCTTGGTTAGGCTTAGTTAGGTTAAGTTCTTATTTGAGTTTTGTATGGAAGGAATTTGCATTGTATCATTCATTGTTTTGGAAAGTTTCATTAAGTTCTAGGTAGTGGTCTGGGGACTAGCCCTGAAAAAGTGCCTCAGGTCTCAAGGTCATAGGCATAGAACTAGGTGAAAAATACTTCAACCATGCCATTTCATGCTTATGGATGCAACTATATGGTTGTATTCAAATTCCTATAGTATTTTTGTTTCTCATCGCAATTGTCATTTTTTAACCTTATCCTTGCCCTAACTATGCCACCTAAACCTATGTTTCACAACTAAATTAAAACCTTTACACATGGTTCTTGGTATCGTTTTGTGATTTTATTGGATATGGACTATAAGGGATTAATTGTTATTAAAAAGATTGAATAGGATTATTTTCCTTTGTAACTTATCTTGTTCTATTTCCTTAAGGCATGGTAAGTAAATGTCATTAATCAAAGTCAAATTTCGATCGGTTCAAGATTCATAGTTCTTGTACCGACTGTCATTCATGTACTAGGTCGATTGTTGGCCCGTTCCTTTCAGATTTATTCCAACAACATTACACTTGTTAAGGAATGGTGCGCATCTATCATCGATGGTTTGTTCCATTTTCTGGATTAGGTCTAAAGCATTATGGATGAGTTAAAGACAGGCTTTGAGAGTTATGGATGGACTGAAGATGGATGCCAACCATTGTTCAAATGTGTTTTCCTGTTAAGTTTTCATCATGGACGAGAGATCATTTTTATGTATAAAATAGGGATTCTAGGATAGACTTAGTTAATGATACTGTGAAGAATTTCTGATACACGTTTGTTGTAATTATGTAATCTCGTATTGCCCTATATATCTAGGCTAGATCTATGGTTTTACAATGTATTTTTGTAGAAAACATTGAATAAATATGGAGCTAATGCTAGTTTCATATTTTGGTTCCTGTCATTACTTGTAATTTTCCCTTTGCTTAATTTATTTCATAACTTTCATAGAGGGAAATGAGCTGGTTGGCTAGGGCCCAACCAACCTAGCTCTTTCTCCCTATCTTTCGTAGATCTAGTTATGTTAGTGTGAACATAATGATTTTCTTTCCATGCTTGTGTTGGCATTATGATTCAGGTGTTGTCCTTGATGGCAACTCACTCAGAGGTTGGTACAGGTGATGGCAACTTAATCAGAGGACAGATCTCAGTACAGTAGGACAAGAAAGAGATATACGCAGGTTCATCAAGGAGAATCTGCGTGTAAACGCAGGTTGGCTTCAGTAAAAGCGCGTATATGTGGAAAACTTATCTGTGGTCCGTGGCGGTTATTCCTTGGAAGTTGTGCCTATGGTCTTGGACCATGGCGTCTCGACGAACGTGTTGATCCCTAGTTTCGAAGTTGATGGTATTGGTTTGTTATGGTTTTGGACCATGGTATTGAGCAAGGCCTAAGGCTATATAAGGAGAAGATCATTAGGCCAAAAAAAAAGTGCAAGAGTGAGAAAGTGATGAAGATCTGATAAAGTGTGAGATCCAGATGCTGGTTATGGGTTGGTGATGTCTTGCTTGATCTGAACCAAGGAGGCACTCATGTGAAGGATGATGAATGATGGATTAGGCTTGGAATGATTATCTTTATATGGGTTGAGTATGGATATACTAGATCTATTGATGCATGTTTATGAATGTTATGATTTGGGTATGTTCTGATGTTTGAAGTAGCTGCAAAGTTATGAGGTTGAATTTGCAGATCTGTACGCGGGTTGTCCTTGGGAAAAGGGCGTATACACGTAGGTTGGGTTCGTCCAAGTAGCGTATACATCATGAGATTTGGTGTTTCAGGTTGCTGTTGATTCTAGTGGTCGTTGCAGAGTTGTGGGCTCTGGTTGTGTTCTGTGACAGGGTTTCAGTATTGGGTGATTCAGAGATTGATTGTATTGCAATGGTGATTGCTTTATGGATCCAGTTTGAAAATTGATGAAACGTGGTCTGTGGATGATTGTAGGCCGGCACCTACGTACTGGTAAACATATTGGCCAGTACAAGAGCCAAGGGGGTTGTAGCTCCCTTCCAGGAGCAGCTGAAAAACGAGTGAAGGTTGGAGCCTTCAGTAGGCCAGCGCCTACGTACTAGTAAATGGAATGGCTAGTACAAGAGCTAAGAAGTTTGTAGCCTTCTGCAGGTAGAAGCCTGCGTACTGGTAAAGGACTGCACCAGTACATTGTAAAAGAAGTTTCTTATTAAAGGAAGATAGAAACAAATTGCAGCAGCTGGTTTTCACCCACATTGGGTTTCCACCTTATATCATGGTGTTCATGTGTGCTCTTTATGTGTGATGATCTATTCTGTTTTACTGCACCTGTTTACTGTTAATATGGTTAATAATGTTCTAATACATTTACTGAAGATAAGCTAACTGAATCATAAGATTACTTCATATACGCTGGTTGCATTTAACACAGTCGCGTATATACGCGGATATCCTTAACTGAAGTTGCGTATATGTATCTAAGTGTTTAAATGAAAAAGTATCTGATTTGATAATACTGATTCACCCCCCCTCTCAGTATTATTTCCAACAGCTTGAGCTTATAGATTTTATGAAACCCTTGTGAATGTTTTGCGTGTGATCTTAGATCTGAGGATTCTTTGTGTCACTGGTTTAATTTCCATTTCCAATTTTAAGTATTTCTCTATGTTCTTGAAATTATCACACTACTTTGTCATTTTTTTCTAGGAAAAGTTTTCCGAGTTCTTTTTGAGAGATTGGTTAAGGTTATGAGTTTGAAGTTTAAGTAATTTTCTTTCCAACATATGTGTGTTTTTACATAAATAACAAATATGTAAGTAAAGATTAAACTGTAACGATTTCGTATATAACTTGAACATTATTGATTACAGGGATTGTTTATAGCGTCCCTTTTGGAGATCAACATTTTTATGGAACTTATCTTTCAAAGTAGAGTTTATCTATTTTTATGACCAAGATCTAAAAAGGGTTAAGTCCTGACTTTTGGATAGGTACTCTTATTTACAGGAGAAGTGTGTTTCCTTTTCTACTATTACAAGATTTCCTCAACATTCTTTTACAATCATTTTCATTGAGCATTTTGGATTTGGATTTTTTTCATTAAATTTCAAGCTTGACTTTTTCCTCTCTATTTTCGTTTATTTCCATCTATCACACATTTATATTCGAGCGAAGGGTAATTTGAACAAGACTGCCCTAATGCAGGAACAATGCATTCTAGTGCAGAACAATGAAGTTATGGTACAAGAACAATAAGTTCTTAATACTTGAATACAAGAACAAAACATTCCATTACAAGAACAAAGTATTTGTGTACCATAAGAGAGTATCCCAATACAAGAACTAGACTAATTTCAATACAAACATGTAGTTTCTCTAGTATAAGAATGAGATATATTTAGCAAAGGACGTAGATTTATAAGTATATTAGAAGATCATTCCTTCTGTTCTTTTTAAAGCATTGGAGTTTTGATTACTGGAAAATATTTAATTTCCAATATTCTTTTTATATTGACTACAAGGCATGCTTACCTAGACTCTGGAGACAGTAGTCCAGGAGTTTCGCAACCAGCAGGTGGAGGGAAAGAGACTATTGGAACCAAAAAGATCATCTTAAACCATAGTCCACTTTCACATTGTGTTGAGAGTGGTTTGATTGGAAGAAGAAGGATGGACGATCATGCTAAAGGAACTGATAAGAATCAGCTAATTGAGGAACAATCCAGTTTTGGATTTCCCATTGTAGATCCGAATGGAGTAGTTCAGATGAAGAATATTCCACCCTCCATTCTCCCTCATTTCCATGGTAAGCTACACGAGGACCTATATTTTTTTTAATTTGAGTTTGATATACTATGTAGAAGCTATGATTATTCTTCAGATGCCCAGAAACTAAAACTATTTCTTGCAACTCTCAAGGATTCAACATTACCTTGGTTCATGGGATTAGGGGAAAGCCTAGAGCCTCTTGGGAACAAATGAAGAAATTATTTTTGAGTAAATATCAGGAATATTGCAAAATAAGAGAAATATAGGATGATATTTTCTCTATTGCACAAGGTGAAGAAGAGACTTTTGAAGATTACTTAGAAATATTTTTATACATTCTCTGAAGGTCAAAACACAAATTTGATCTAAGTACTATTAGAACCTTGTTCTTATGAGACTTACTGACGATTCTAGAAATAGTTTGAGCTTGCTAGGACAAGGCGATAGTTCTCAAAAGAATTTTGATCGGATTTGTGACTTGTGCAGGAAATTTTCACGGAATAAATCTAGACCTAGTAGAGGAATTTGAGGTAATTGTAAAAATAGCAGATTTGGGTCTACAAATGTTATGATTATTGGTTTACAAAATAATATGGGCAATATGAGAACTGAAATTATGAATATTGTTGGAAAACAAAGAGTTTCTTTAAAACTTCAGGAAAAATTAGTAGAAGAGCAAGAAACATTGTCCATTTATTGTCCTAAATGTAGGAAAGAGCATCTTTTGTGTGAATGTCCCATAGATGTTAAAAGTTCTAATAAATGTGTGATATGTACAGAAAACATCCTACCGAGGAATGGCCTTCTATACCAAGATTGAAAGCTTCATTCAAAGGAGAGCATCAGGAACTTGAGCCATTACATGCTATGGGAGCATGCAAATCATGGCCTCATGTAGGTATAGGAATGACTCCTGAACATGCTTCATATTTTTCTTATTACTATGCACTTCCATATTCCTACAAAAATAAACATTACTCTCTACCTTACTAGCATGGGCATGAATTTTAGTATGGACAATCACCTCCACCTTGACAACAAGGGTGGAGAGTATCACCACACTATCACTACCCTGAACCAACACATTCATATCCCACTACTTATGTACCTTATCCCATGACCCAATCTATAATACCACCATATTTTTCTCAACAAACATAGGCCATGCCATCATTACCATTACCACAACACTTTTGACCACCTCAACTACCTACACAATCACTACCAAATCCAAATAATAAAGTGGTGCAAATGATCCATTCTATCAGATTGCTTCCTTTCCCTGTTTATCAGACTATGTCGGTTGGGATTAATGACCTTCGACTAAGATCGGGAAGGGTAGTAAATCTAGAAAATGAAAAACAAAAACAACCCATGGCGATCATCGAGATGAAAAGTGAGGAGGAATCTCCTAATAATTCAAAAGGATATGCCACCATTAGACCCACTCTCGCACATTCAGAGCCCTTATAATCTTCTTCGAACTAGCCTCCCTTTCTGGAGAGGTTGTTTATGGGGAGCAATGACCTCACGCCTAAGTCTAACCTAGTGAAAGAACTTAGGAATATTTGTATAAAGGTTCCTTTTCTTAAGGCCATTAAATATATCCCCATATATACTAAAATCATTAAAGATATTTGTCTCAAGAAACTAGGGAGAAAAAGAGTAGATCCTCATATAATCTACTTTGTTGGGAGAGCAATTGAGTTAATGATACGGATTTAAACAACAACGGAATAGATTACAGAGATAACCATAAATACAGAGATGCGATAACCATAAACAAAGAGATGCAGTGGAAATAATACTTCATTTCATTAATGGAAAATACCGAAATATGCTTACAACCAGAATTGGAAATAAACCAGCTAGGACTATGGTAGCTTATCTCTGAGAAGAGATGTGCGGCTACATGTCTCTGAACTGTTCCGAACTTTGTGTTACAATGAGGCTCGAAGGCCTATTTATTATTGAGAAACAATGGAAAACCCTTCACATTCCAAAACCGACCCTTAGAAGATGAAACGCCAAATTGTGGGCCCCGTTTTGGGTAAATCGGTACATCAATTTCCCGGGGTCGTAACTTTGGCATACGATCTCCGTTTGACGTGTATGATAGCTCGTTAGACAGATCTATCCAAGAACTACCATTGTTGGAACGGGCAACATTGGTCGACCCATGTTTCCCCTAGATTCCCCAAAAACATCGTTTAGGGCCTCAAAACGGCTCCGGAAGTTCAGGACCCAAAAACGGCTAAAAATAGTAAGTTGCGCTACAATTAAGGAAACTGAAAATGCTGAAAGAGACAATTGTGGGGGTCCAATGGGATAGGTGGGTGGCCACCAACATCCACCTGGATCATTCCTCCCCCCTTAGGAAGCAATGGTCCCCATTGCGTTGAGTTCCTCCATCTACTGAACTTGTTCTGCACTGTCTGATGTGTCCAGTAATGGTGGGAAGCATGGTCGACGACAGTCCACATTGAACACTTGGTGCAGGTAAAAGAATGGAGGAATGTTGTGCTCCAAATCATTGTTCACCACAAGCTTGGTACTGTTGTAAGGACCATGTTGGAGTGGTCTGAGCCTTTGATGGGTTTTGGTAAGGTGTTCTTTCTGTCGATGCAACCAGACTTTGTTGCCCACCTGAAACTTGTGTGGTACCCCTATTGGTGAGGAGAAGTTGTTCCTATGTCCTGTCATGCTCGTATTCCTTTGCTGCTGCTGCTGCGTAGGGGAACCCTGCGTGGGGGTCATGGATGTAGCAACGATCTTCCCCTTACTTTGGGAGTGAACCATACAGATGAATTTCCTGGTCTGTGAGATGAGCTTGCTTCCTTTCTTAGCAGTGATCAAAGATGTGGCAGTAGGTGGGGCTACCTCCAGTATCCTGTATAATGAATCACCCAAAGAAATAATGACAACGGGAGGCCTTGACTCATACACAACATGTCGCCTCCATAAGTATGGCTGGCCTAATAATACATCAAAAACATCCAGAGGTGTAACATCACAAAATACCTCGTCTGTGAATGGTTTGATGCTGTAGGGAAGGCGGCACTGCTGGCGATCTTTGAGATCTCGTCCTTCATGAAGCCACCCAATACTGTACGGCTGCGGGTGTGGTGTAGTCGATAGGCCCAACCGCTTCACGACCTCTGCTAAAATAAGATTCTTTTGGCTGCCATTGTCGACAATGAATTGCAGCGGCGAACCCTTCACCCACATCTCTGAGTAGAAAAGGTGTTCCCCCTCCTCTGGCTCTTCGGGCTCATTCTTCTGGATCTTGGCAGTGGCAACAGTGGCGTTGGGATCCGCATCAATGATCTACTTCCCTTTTCCATTACCCTTGTCGGGTTCTGGCTCAGGGTCGGAACATGCATCTGATTCAGAAGCCTTCAACTCGGTCAGCAGCAACTGCTTGGTCCGACACTCACTTGTGTTATGAGTGGGACTCTTGTGAAACTCACACCACTTTCCTGTGTCCTTCATTGGCTTCGTGGTGTTGTTCTTTTCTTGCGGCTTCAAGAGGTTGTCTTGGGTCACCCCGCCTTGGCTCTATCCTTTGGGCTTCAGATTTGCAGATCCAAAGTCTCGCTTCTTCTGTTTGAACTTTTTCTCGATTTTGACAGCGTATCGGTATGCTGTGCTGAGTGAGGAGATGTTCAAGAACTCCATCTCTTCTTGAATGTATTTGTGCAGGCAACCGCGGTATTTGAGTACCAGATACAGCTCAAAATCTTTGATACCCAACTGTGTGCGAAGGGTATGAAAAATGTTTGTGAACTCTGGCACATCTTGATCTCGTCCCTGCCGCAGTGTGGTCCATTAGATGTATTTGTCCTCGTAGCTTTTGACAGGGTAGTATTGCTCCTTGATAGCATCTCGGAATGAATCCCAAGTGGGTGCGGCTGAAAATAGCGTGCCTGTAGTTTCATCCTTCTGCTCGCAGTAGGTTTCCCACCAGTCCTTGACGTGGGGGGCTGCTTTGAGAAGAGAGAAAACAATATTTTCTCGACTTGAAAATTCATGAACAGAAAAATACCCATCTAGCAGATTTAACCATTTATCTACGACATCTGCGTCTATTTTACCCTCGAAGATGGGGATTTCAAAATTCACTTGTACCTTAAATGGTGTGGCATTTCCAGCGTAGCTGCTGGAAGCCAATGCGTCACCTGTATGTAGCCGCTGAAGGATCTGCACAAAGCTATCCATCATCACGTTCCTTTGCTGCTCGAGGGCTTCTTCGAGCAAGATTTTGATAGGATCTCCTGCCCCCTCGTCTTTCTTCTCATCCGCCATGGGAGGCCGCCAAGATTTCTGAGGCTGGCCTTGCAAAGGTTTGACCAGTTCAAGCCCTAACTCCTTATATCTCGACCTCGTTGGGGACATGCAAAGAAAAATAGAGAAAAAGCAGACCGCTCTGATACCACTGATTCGGATTCAAACAGGAACACAATAAAATACAGAGATAACCATATACACAAAGATGCAGCCGAAATAATGCTTCATTTAATTAATAGAAAATACCGAAATATGCTTACAACCAAAAATTGAAATAAACCAGCTAGGGCGATGGTAGCTTATCTCTGAGAAGAGATGTGGCAGCTACATGCATCTGAACTCTTCTGAACTCCATTACAATGAGGCTCGAAGGCCTATTTATTGTTGAGAAACAATGTAAAACCCTTCACATCCCAAAACCTAACCCCGGAAGATGAAATGCCAAATTGTGGGCCCTGTTTGGGTAAATTGGTACATCAATTTCCTGGGGTCGTAACTTTGGCATACGATCTCCGTTTGACGCGTACAATAGCTCATTAGAAAGATCTATCCGAGCATTACCACTTTGGGAGGCAACATGGTTCCATGGACCCATGTTGCCCCATATTTCCCAAAAAACGTCGTTTAGGGCCTCAAAACGGCTCCGGAAGTTCATGACCCGAAAAGCTGCTAAAAATAGTAAATTGTGCTACAATTTAGGAAACTGAAAAAGCTGAAAGAGACAATTTTGTGGGTCCAAATGGGATAGGTGGGTGGCCACCAAAATCCACCTAGATCACTTTCATACCATAAACCCACAAAATTTCTTTCCCCTATGTATTAATGTAAATATGTGAAAAATATGTAATTCACAAAAAAACATTGTACTTAGTGTTTTTCCCTTTTCCGCTCATTTTTCACATTAATTACTAACTTTTATTAATATATAAAAAACCCCCGAAAAACCCAATTTCCGTATATATTTCATTCTCGTGTATAAATTAGCCCTACCCCTTAGTTTAATTATAAACTATATTACTACCCATATCCCATAAAAATAAATAACCCCGCCTTAGCCCTTAATCCCACATTAAAGCACCTCGATGAGATTAAACTCTAAATTAATCTCATACCGCCGTAATTAAGTGCCCGCTAGCCCCCCACTAGCCTCCAGACAACTTCTCCACTCGATCACCATGTGATCGTCCCCCCTCTTCATCCAACGACCCTTACCCATATCACGCCAACCCGACAACCACCCTTTACCCACCCGATAAAGTGGTTTCTCCCCCAGCCCCCGATGTTGCGTGTCATCTGATGAAAGTAATCAGGTGGCCCCTCCTGAATACCACCAAGTGCCCAAACGTAGTTTGATATAAACTATTTACTGCCCTCCCACTACGCGGCAAATCAATTACTTTTCACCCCATACCCGCCAAAACTAACTTTTTACGTATAAAAGCAAAAATCCACAAATTGTTTGTTTTCGCTAAAATTTCATTTGCAAACCTCTATACGCATGCACGACACCTGCAAATATCAAAGCCATCAACCCACATACAATTTCGCTCCAAAGACACCGTAGACAACCCAGTTGGCCTTGCAGCCTATACAAATCTGATTCAACTACTTGCAGTCGCCAACCACCCTGCTCAGAACCAATTCACCCCAGTTCCACGTATTTAAACCAGAATTCACCAAATACCCTCTCAATTTCGAAAATAACCAGTTGTTGAGTGTTTTAGTTAAGATAAAAATTAATTAAAAACAGCACACCTTGCGGAAACACCATTGCCCTAAATATTGCAATTACCCTCCCCCATTACTCAAATCCACAAGAACTGAGAATGGCGGCCCCTATTTCTATGGATGTGAGACCCATCTCCGTGCCCCACTTGGACCTAGACCACCTTCCCTTAGTTGATAGAGACTTCCAGATAAAAGATACCATTGTTATAGAGCTCCTGCTCAAAATACATTTCCTAAGTAGGGACAAGTTCTTGAACCATGCTAATGAAATTGGCCTTTGGGAATCAAATTTTCCCAAGTACCAGTTCTGCCAAGTCCACATTTTTCCTGAAATTGTGCATATGTGCTATGCTTGCTACATCCCCAGTCACAGAACCATCATGTCTCATGACCAGAAGGTCCTTTTCACCATCACTCCTAATTCTATCAATGAGATGATGTAGCTCCAACCAGGTCCAAACCTAACTCCCCTCTCAATTAGAGACCTGTTAGACTTATATCCCAAACTCAACTTTGCAAGATTGGCCCAATTGATCCAAACCTTCATCATAGAAGAGAAGTACACCGCCAAAGACCCCCCTCCATATGTAGCAACTATATTTTCTCCTTGGGGCCGAAATATTGTATCCATGATATCTTGTGTTTTGGGTTACTCCACTAGTGAGTACATTGATGAAATCAACCTGGCTTTCATGTCCATCTATACCCCAAGAAAACCTCCTACATCTATTTATGACTTTTCCACATTCATAGCTAACAGGATGCATGAGCAGTTCACAAGAATGCGAAATGAAAGGATTTCAAGTACTCCTCAATTCTATACCACATGTTCTTATATTATCAATCAGATAAATTCTCATTCACCCTTCAAATGTTGGACACCAAGAGTCAGCCTAGGTCAATCATTTTTTGGACCCCATTGATCCACCAGTACCAGTCTCCATGCTCTTACTCTAGTTTCATTGATTTATTTGTACACCCAATCATGACAATGTTGACTGGAATCCCTCCTCCAAGGATCAACCCAGAAATAAAAAGAGTCCTCCAATTATCTAAACAGACCAAAGTTGGTGGCTAGTACCTTTACCAGAACCATACAAAAATCAAGATTTATGGTTGCATTTTGGCACCATACAAGCTAACAAGGTACCTCCTACTGAGTTTGTTTGAATTAGAATACTATAGGGAAATTATAAATGCAGATGAAATAAACTTTGTCAATGCCAAGAAGAAGACCAATTTCAAAATAAAAGACCAACTAGGCCCCTTCATATGCAATGCCAAAGAGGCTGGCCAAGAGGCAGAGCTAATGTTACAAAGCATGAAGTTCCAAAGAAGTTTTGTCTGGAGATATGATCCTTTGGAAATCATCACAAAGAAAAGATAAAAGGTCAAGCTAGGACCTTTCATTCACCATCCCATACCTGAGATAGAAGCTTATGCAAATCAAACAAGATGGCTGGAAGTGTTATAGAAATATTTGGGCACTGCAACCCCAATCACATATGTCCATAAACCAAGGGCTTATAAGTCCCTAAAAGTGTTGTTTCATACCCTAAAGGAGCAAGGTCAGCTGATTACATCATCTCCCAGTAGTTCTCCTTGAAAAACTGCTCAGAACTGGTGAAAACCGGACCATACAAACTGCTCAGTGCTAAGGGTGCGATGCATCTCACCTGCCACATGCAAAAAGTGTGATGCATACTGAGATTCCCTTCTGTGGGGCGTGATGAGTGAGAGAAGACAAATGGCAAAAGCAGTTGGCTAGGTGGAAACCCAGAGAATCTTTTAGAAATTGCCCATTTGACACTTGCCTCTCTAAATTCACCCAAGGATGATTAAGAGATCATGAATCTCCAAGTGGAACCAAGAACTATCAGAGAGAGGACACTAATAAAAAATACCAGATGCTGACTCAGCCACCTGCAAACATCTATATATGGATCCCTCATCCCAGAGATCCAGAGGCTGGAATCTTATATTTTGTAAAGAAGTGTTGTTGGTTTCTTTGTGGAACATCATAGTGTTGGGTGATTTAAGATTTTCAAGAGGTGAAGAAGGGCTTTCATGCTGGGAGGATGACACTGGGTTAGATCAATGGGTTGTAATCCTCTCTTCTACTCTTTCTATCAATAAATCTATTTGAGTTTTCCTCCACATTCTTGTATGTTTGAGTTGATATATGCATTTGTGTGGTCAATATATATATGGTTCTATATTGTTTATGATTGTAGATCTCTGTGCTTTGATGATATTATGCTGGTTTGACTTTACAGGTGCTCTTTGAAGTGGGGCAAGCAAAGGAGGAGCGGCAAAGATCTGTCAGAGGGGAGAGGAAATAAGCAACGAGCCAAGCGAAAGACTGAGGTTGGTACTCTCTGCTTCTCTCTCATCTACTTCTCATAAAGGAAAACACAAGTAACTTAAGTTTGTTTGCTTCTAAGATAGCTACCAATCTTAGTGGGACTAGCAGCTCTGAATGGACACTAGATTTCCCGATAACAAAATGGTGACTCTGCTGGGGGGTGAATAGCTTGTTTTCTTGTTTATATTTGTTTGCTTCATAAACTACAGACGGAGCCTGAATTCAAGCCAGCTAGCCTTCGAACTACTTTTGCTATGCAACTACAAAGTAGATCAATGTTGCTTTAGTCCATCTCCAGGTTTTGTTTATAAACTGAACAATTGATTTGCAAACATCATAATTGCCCTAGTGGTGGCTCAAGTAACCTCATTAGATCAGCCCCTATGATTTGCATTTACTGATTATCATTAGCTCAGCGTAAATCCCTGAACTAAGTTGCAAAATGTGAGATGCATCCCTATTTCCGTGTGTTACAGGTGCGATGATCAGATAAGACTGTTTCTGCCTCCAGATTTTGGTTTTTTTTTCATTCTCTTCAACTTTATTTAGGAGTTTTGTTGTCTGTGATCAGTATACCACTGTTGAAACTCCCTTCCTTTGCATTATTCAGCCTCTATTGTACAAAGAATTGTGAATGTTTTTATGTATTTTTTTTCCATTTATAGTTCTCCTTTACAAACAGTAGCTTAATCGAACTGTCGTCTTTTGATTTGAAAGTGTCGCAAGTTTCATTTTCAGTAAAAGAAAAGAATCCTACTCCTCTTGATGGTCGATTACACTGTTACTCTTGTATTTTATTTGAATTGATAGTATTTCAAGTGCCAAAAGCAATTTTCAAATTGAAGTTGAAAGTGTCGTCTTCGTCTTCCTTTCGTCTTTTGAAGAGAAAATTGTTAGAACTGTCGGTTTGAGAGAAAAGATAGTTCAGATTTGTACTTGGTGTTCTTTTTGTCATTCACACATTAAGAAAACGGAAAACAAATATATGCATGTGCATTTTCATTTAGACTTCTTGTTGATTTTGATTTAGGACAGTGCATCTAGTGTGTGCTCTTTGCTCTATGTTGAAAGAATCTCGCTTCTGTTTCTCTAGTAGCTAGGATTTTCATTGCAAAAAGAAGAGTAAACAGTTGTTTATCATTTTAGATTGCATTTTTAGGAATTGTATATCTACATCACGCGGTGAACCTTAAAGGCAAACTTCTTAAGAAAGATCAACTGTAAAATAAATTCAATGAACATAAAAATGCTTTGGAACTTAACGCACAACATTTAGAAGTCTAGGCTAGAGATGTATTCCGGCATCGTAAAGCCTGGTAACTATCGCTTTCATCGTAGGTGGGTGATTCTCCTCTTTGAGACGGACCAAGTGCCAGTATGGACTTTGCTCCACGTACCGTTAAGTATTATTGGGAGACCACAATGGCTATATCCTTTATCGTTAGGAAGCCGTGTCCCCCCTATTGACGCACTGCACTGAACAAAACACGAGAAGATTGACTGCCGTCCTGTAAAAAGTATTCTCCCAGTTTGGATTGGTTTGGTAATCCCTATGCTAGATTTCAGGGTAGTCTCTTTCATTCCTTTTCAGACTCCTTTATAAGAAAAGCTCCAATCTTGGCACTTTCACTTCAAGCTCATTTAAAATCGAAGGCGACTAGAGTCATCTTCAGCTTTTTCTCGACTCTTAAAAATTGAAAAAGCAAGTTGTGTCAAAGCGTCTAAAATTCATTTAATTTGGAATCACTTTTTCCCCTTTATTTTGAGTTGATCAAGTAATCCGCAATCCTGGAATAAAGTCAATCAAAACCCCGTCCTTCACAGAGACTAACGAGTCAACCATCTTTGACTCCAGAAACGAAACTATTCCGGACCAATCGAACTCGTTTAACTGGATCAAAGTCCTCGGGTTTGCTTGGAACTTGTGTTCCAAAATCCTCAGAGACTCCAGTTACTCCAACCATTTTTGTTATCCCTGCATTTATAGAAGAAGTTCTACAGTCACAAGAGGACATTATAAATGATCCTAGTGTAATGGTAAACACTTATATTCCTGAACCGGCTCCATCTGCAGCTGATTCGGAAGGTGTTATCCCTCCAACATCTGTCGTTGCAGAGTCTATACCTTCTTCGGCACCAAAAATATTTTACGGACCTGATGGTCTACCTCTCCCACCTGTATTGATTGCTATAAAAGAGATTGTGGAGGATCTTCCATCCAATACTCCATCGCATTTTGGAGTTGGGATCACCCTATATCCTTCTTCGTCAGAAGTTAGTTTCCCTTCATCGCAAGTCCCTGTAGAATCACTAGGAGATCTTTTGGATAGAATCGATATGGCTGAACAACCATCGACATCTAGGACTGTGTCATCTAACGCAGCAGCAGTAGAACCTCCTGCTGCTACTCCAACAATGTTCGCTGGTGTACCATCTGTCCCAACTATCTCTCAACTATTAGATGTAGTCCACCCAGGGACTGTTTCAACAATATGGTCTGTTCCCGTTTGTTTGTGCGGAATAATATCTGGAATCTCTTATGTTGGGTCTCAACAAATTGATCCTTCACATTAGTATCAATTTGGGCAGTCCAGTCTCTAGAGGCCAATCTTACCTTTGAATGTTGGATTACCGCCATATGGGGGCCAATATGCCCTTTCATTGTTCCCTTCGGGAGGACAACCATATGAGAGTTCACAACAAAATTCGGGTCATGCTGGAATTACATCCAGTGGTTGGGTGCCAATACTGCCTCAACAACCAAGAGTTGTATACTCAATGCAACAAAGTCTACCTATGTCGAATATCCCCACTACACCGGCTATTATGACAGTGTCGCAAGTACAAGTGTTTCCTGTTGTATGCCAACCTCAAGTTTCTATGGTCATAATACAACAGCCTCTTGTCTCCACGACACAACCACAATCACTGATTAGTGGCTCCTTAACCGGAGCGACCCAAGTTCAAACTAGTACTATTACCCATCATCTTGGTTAGACAGCTAGTATTAGATAATAGCAAATGGTTTCACAACCATGGTTGGTACAATATCAACAAAACACAATTCTAGCAAGCTTACCAAGGACCTGAGCAACAAATCTTTGCAGGTAATGGGCAGCTGTATATTCAAAATGGTCAATCATATCATAATGGTTATGCCCATCAACCTTACCAAAGTTATCAACATCAAATACATTATGTTGGTATGCAAAGACCCACTGCTCAGGCGATCCCATCTTATCCTGGGTATGCTTTGCTGAACCTGAATCAAAAGTTGCCCTTCATGCCGAATTTAGAGTTACCAGATCTAAATTGGCCAACAAAGGATCCAATTGCTTATGCCCCTTGGTGGCCGGCGATTCCTCATAAACTTTCATCAGATATTCCTAAATTTAATGGAAATCAGGGTGAAGACCCATCGAATCATGTGATGACCTTTCATCTGTGGTGTTCATCCAACACTCTCAATGATGATTCGATTAGGCTTCACCTTTTTCAACGAAAGTTAACCGGTCTGGCAGAAAAATGGTACATCGAATTGCCTAGAGCTTCATTCGATAACTTCAATGCCCTTGCCACAACCTTTTTAACCCATTTCTAGTTACCAATAAGGTACAAAATAGGAACAGATCTTCCTACCAATTTCAAGCAAATGACAGCCACTCACATATCTGATCATATTCATGAGTGGCGACGTCGCCATAGAATGGTAAAAACGTATGTTCTTGATCAGCTGCTAGCTGAATGGTTTATTAAGTCATTGTTACCTTCCATTATAGAAGATGTGGCAAAGGGAGGGGTCGTCACTGAAGAGCAAGTCATTTCTCGTGCGCAATATCTATACTTGATCTATACTCAGTCAGGCATGCTCTACGACATAATCCCTGATGCTCCTAGACTAGAGTTTTTTGTTCCTCCTCCTCCTAAATCAAACAAAGACTCTCATGCTGGTGATGGTGTGATAGGTACGACTAGCACGAAAACTGTAAAAGCTACATCAAAGAAATCCCGTATGGTTTCTAGTCAAAATGCAAATGAGGAACTTCTCGCCTTGGAGGTTAATGCCATGTCGACTGACAAAGGCAAAGAACCAAAGCAACCAGGAGGCAAGAAGAAAAAGAAAGGGAAAAAGAAGAAGCAAGATGAGTCGTCTCTTGAAAAATCTTCTGCAAATCTTTATGGGCAAAGGAAAACCCCTTTGGGGTGTCATATATGCGATGAGGATCATTGGACGAGAGATTGTCCACATAAAGCTGAAGTTAAGAAACTCTTTAAGGGTTCAAAAACCTTAGTGGTATTAACTGATCTACTTCCAAACGCGGGAACCAATCTGGTTGCTAGCGACAATGCTTCCCTATCCCAAGTGCTTATGTTGTCTATTTCAAAACAACAAAATGATGCTTTGATATCAACAAGGAATAAAGATTACGGGAATCCACAGCTCTCGAACAACAAGGCTACTGATCAACCTAGTAGTTCGACAACAACTTCAACCGAAGTTGTGCCACCCATCATTCCTGTGCTAACGATAAAGCCGCCAAAGGGAGTAGTACACAAATCGACATTTAATCCTCGTGCCAGAGGAGCAGAAAATTATAACATAGTAGAGCACCCGGTCCAATCGCCATCCACTATGTTGACACTTGAGGTACTGCAAAATTGCCCCTCCTAGAAGCAAGCTCTATTATCGGAAATAGGTGGGATTGCCACGGTAGATTCCAATCTTGTGGCCTTTATTCATAAAGGATATGACCCTCAGTTACCAACTCAACTTGCTTTCCTCATTCAAGTGAAAGCCCTCAACAAAACTGTTTATCGAACAATTATTGATGAAGGGGCATCTACATGTATTATGTCGATGAGTTACTTGAAAAATTTAGGCTCACCACCCTTGTCACGATCATCAATGTCGTTAAAAGCATTTGATGGATGAACATACACTCCATATGAGATTTTAAGTAACTTGCAAGTTGAACTGGGGGGCAAGATAGTAGAAATTGATGTTGAAGTTATCGATGGAAACCTCAATTACAACATCCTACTCGGAAGGCCCTAGATTTATGCTATGGCTGCTATTGTGTCGACATACTTCAGTAAGATTGCATTTCCCTTCTAAGGAGGAATTACAATCGTCGACGAGCAAACATTTCTCCACAACAGTTCACAAGTTATGGGAAGCATTCTGATGATCCATGGAAACTCTCAGTTGCTTCAAAATATTGGAGTAGGCCTACTAAAAGACCCTACATTCATGGGCACTTTTGCCCTACCACCTCCAAACAATCTAGCGGAAGTGGACACAGTGGGAACCTGCAATAGGGTATCTTCTATTCAGAAGATGTCTAAACACGATGTTAGCATGGATCATCGCCAGGTATTTCCTCCAAGCCCAATAGAAATATTGTAGCAATCAATGTTTTTGACATCGGAGGCAGACCCAAATCAACGCTCATCAAGAATTTGGATGGATAGGTCTAAGGAATATGGTACCTCTTCAGATCCTTGGTCGCATGTACATTCTGCAGACGAATGAATTGTTCAGTCAATGATGATAGAGGGGGAACCATGGGAAGATTACCACCATCGTTCCCATCTTCTAGATTACAAAGAAGATTTTTCCAACGACCTTAATCATCCTTCAGTTTTGATTTCCTATCAAATACTGTAAATACGGTGGATTTCGAGTGAAACCTGTCCAATATTGAAGAAACTATTGCCATAAATATCTCAACCAAACCAGATGTTGTAGAGAATATTCATGTCGGCAAATCTTGTTCTTCTTCAGAACTGGAAGTATATTACGCTCTCTTTTGGGAGTTCAGAGATGTATTTGCATGGTCATATGAAGAAATGTTAGGCATAGACTCGAGCATAGTTGAACAAGAAATTAAGATGTATCCAGATGTCAAACCAGTACGACAACGGCTTCGGCAGGTGCACCCAAAGAAAGCCACTGCCATTAAGGCAGAAGTTGAAAAACTTCTCCATGCTGGTTTCATTCACCCAATTCCTCTAACCGATTGGGTATCGAACATTGTTCCTGTGATGAAAAAGCAAGGAACAAATAGAGTGTGCGTCGATTATAGGGATGTAAATCAAGCTTGTCTAAAGGAAAACTACCCTACACCCTTTATCGACCAGATAATTGATGAATGCACCGGATGCGAAATCTTTTCGTTTATGGATGGATTTTTCGGGTATAATCAAATAAATATCCACCCACAGGACCAGTCAAAGACTGCATTTATTTGTCCGTGGGGCACATTCGCGTACCACAAGCTACCTTTTTGTTTAAAGAATGCAGGGGAACCTTCCAAAAGGCAATGAATTATGCTTTCCATGACATCAAGAACATCATTCAACCATACCTTGATGATCTTCTGGCTCATTCGCGAAAGCGAACCAATCATCCCAGGCATTTGAGAGCAGTATTTATACGTTGTTGGCACTACAAAATATGACTCAATCCGCACAAATGTGTGTTTTGTGTCGGTTTTGTTCGTTTACTTGGCTTTGTAGTCTCAAAGGACGAGATTCGTCTCAACCCATCTAAGGTTTAGGCAATCATTGATTTGCCTCCACCTTCAAATTTGCTTCAGATTCAGAAACTCCAAGGGAAAACAAAATTTCTAAGGAGTTTCATTCCAAATTACGCCAAACTTGCTAAAGGTTATATGCGTCTATTTAAAAAAGAAGTACCCTTCAACTGGGATCAGGTCACACAAGCTTCCTTTGATGCTTTAAAGGAATCCCTAATAAAAGCATCATTAATGTATGCTCCTGATTATCAAAAAGACTTTAACTTATATCTGGCTGCAGCAGATACGACCATTGCAATGGTTTTAGTTCAAGAAGACAATGGAATAGAACATATTGTATATTATTTAAGTCGAAACTTAAATGATATAGAGAGAAAGTACTCCTATGTTGAAAAGTTGGCTCTCGCAGCTATTCAAGCAGTACAGAGATTTTGGCACTATGTCCTCTTTCGAAAAACTACCATTTTGTCAAATTGTAACCTAATGACTTACATCTTGTCGCGACAGTTGCTTGGGGGAAAATATTCGAAATGGATAGCAATTTTGCAAGAGTTTGATCTTGAATTCGTAAAATCCAAATCAAAGAAAGCCCTGGTTTTCGCAGAATTACTATGTGACTTCCCATCTTTGTCCAACGATTCAACATCCAAAGCAAAAATCGTGGATGAATCTTTGTTTCTGATATCTTCAAGTGACATGTGGTATGGAGATATAATAATCTATCTCCAGACACAAACATATAGGTCTAATACCTCTCGCTCGGAATAGCGATGTAATTGATACCAAGCAAAAGACGACATGATCATCAGTGATACACTTAATCGTCGTGGTATTGATACAGTTCTGTGAAGGTGCCTCACCCATGAGGAGGCCGAAAAAGTCCTGAATGATTGTCATTTAGGCACATGTGGGGGGAATCAATCTGGTTATGCTACAACATAAAATATTTTATGAGCAGGATACTTTTGGCCAACAATCTTCAAGGATTGCATAACCGCCATCAGAGGTTGCCATGCTTGTCAAATCTTCGACTGCAAAACTAGAATACTGCCTGCACCTCTACAGCCAGTAGTTGTTGTTGGACCATTCACCAAATGAGGCATAGATTTCATGACATGTAACCCCACCTCAGCCGAGGGGCATGGGTATATCATAGTTGCAGTTGACTATTTTACGAAATGGGCCAAGACGATGCCTACATTAAACAACAACAGCAAAACGGATGCTCTTTTCTTTTTCAATCATGTAGTCTCCAAATTCGGTGTTCCACAAGCTATAGTCATAGATCATGGATCGCATTTCTGAAATCACATGATGGTTGATTTGGCTGCCAAATTCGGACTGTCTCATGACAGCTCTACTCTGTATTATCCGCAAGCTAACGGGGTAGTTGAGGCAATGAACAAAGTCCTGAAATGCATGCTGCAAAGGATGATTGGAGTCCATAAACGGATTTGGCACCTAATCCTGTACTCAGCCTTATGGGTATACCGGACATCAGTGATAAATGTGATCGCGTTTACACCCTTTCAACTAGTGTATGGCCTGGAAGCAATCTTACCAGTTCAGTGCAAAATCTCGTCCCTAAACCTCACAGTTCACTTTCTCCCCAGAACTTCAGAAGAGGAGGCTCGTTTCTTGGAATTAATCCAACTGGATGAAACCAGTCATGACGCCACCTTGGCTAACGAAGCACATAAGAAATGAGTCAAGGAATCGTTTGACAAGAATGTCAAACCCTGTGTATTCTCAGAAGGTGACCTAGTCTTACTTTACGACCAGGAGTCCCATAAGTTGGGATCAGGTAAGTTCCAATGTTTATGGATGGCCCCCTATATTTTTAAGCATGTATTAGCAAAAGGAGCCTATGAGTTAGTGGATTATAATGGGATTCCACTGTCGCAACCCCGAAATGGGTTGTACCTTAAGCGTTACTATGCTTGACTCAGTGTAGTAACCTCTTCATATGCTTTTGTTACATTTTTGTTTTCGCTAAGAGTAATCGTTTTGGTTAGGTAATTCACTTTTACATTTGTTGCAAATGTTTAACCTATTGGAGTCATTTTTTGGATGCACCAACGGAGCAAGTCGTAGTTCGCGGAACCTATCTTCTGCGACCTAGGCCATCTTTGATCCAAGCAACGAGTTAGTGAGTTTCAGAGGGGTATGTATTGGTCGATCAACAAACAACATCGTTGAATACAACACGTTGATAGAGCTCCTCTCTAATGCCATCACGCATGGCATATGCCAACTTGTCGTCAGGCTAGACTCACAACTCATCATTCTACAACTCACCAACATCTATTCTATGCGGAATCCAGCTATCTATCGTATGTTCCTAAGGGTCAAGATTTTGGAATGATAGTTCGATTCTATTCAATATCAACACATTTCCAGAAACTTAAACACATTAACAAATTCATTAGCAAATTATGTGTTAGATAGACTTTTGAAACATTTATAAAAGAAAAGCATTTCATCAATATTTGCATCAGGATCATATAACTTAACCAAAATAAAGCTCCGAAAATCAAAAATATACATAATTGTTTATGGTTTATACATAGTGTTTTGCGTCCGAGACAAAATCAGTCAAATCACCCAAAAACTCAAAATGATAGGGGGCACCCTACTCTAATGGTGTGGGTGATAACAAGTAACCGCCTGTGCAATCATGCGTAAAAGCCTAGTCCATCGACTCGGCACGCCAGTGGTATGTCGTTGTAATCTTAGAGGAAGCTCGTTGGTCCTCACATCCAGGATACCAAGGGTGAGACCCTCGATATGATCCTACAATACTGCAAGAGTTTCGGACACATCCAAGTTGTGAAGGACAGCCCTCCCTACAGCCTCCCCTACTAGAACGGCAGTTGCTGCTCTCAGCTGCACTCCTAGTCGCACTAGTCTGATATCTGCATGGCCACATGAGTTTTGATTAGTCTTTGATAAAAGAAAGCACAAGAACATTATAAAAGCAATAAACAGGGATATGGTCAGATAATTTTACCTATGACACCCAACTTCTCGCCAGTTGGCAGCACCAAATCTGGTTCACCCTGGAAATCCATACCAGCATACGGACACTCTGCATAAACCATCTACTGATGGTTGAACCACTCGAAAAAGGCATCAGAGAAGGAAACCTGCGACTGACCAGCATGTCAGGCCATAAGGTCAACCCATCTCTGCATCCGTGGCTCAGTCGATGGTGGCAAACCGAGTGAAATATATTGTGGTTGCATCAATGGGATCTTCTCCAAGGCGAAAGCAGTTAGAATACAACGATAGCCAAAGTTCATGGATCTTCTGTTTTTCACCTTGGTAAGGATCTTCTGTTTTTCACCTTGGTAAGCTGTTCTTTATCACCAGAAGTATTGCATCACACCAGTTGAATACCTTTGGATCAAGGCATTCCAAGGCGTACTGCATATAGAACCTGTTGGCCAAGTGAAGGGCTGCGCTACTAGCCAATCTAACAAAGGTGAATAAAATATTCCTCAATGACCTTTCAATGACATCTCGGATATTGATCTTGCCATCCCTGCTCGACTGAGATCTGGATATTCTTATTTCTAGGAAGGAAGACGGATCTCTCTCCCACTCTGTGTTCAGGAAGAAAACACACACACAGCAGTATCTTCACGCCGATTCCCATCATTTCCCTGCTCAGAAGATGGTTGTTCTTAACACCCTGGCCACTCGTGCCCTCAGAATTTCGGATAAGGAGAGCCTGGATAGAGAGAGATCCCACCTCCTTGATGTCTTTGTGGAAAATGGATATAGTAGGCACCTGGGTCGGAAAGCTTTCCTTAAAGCCTCTCAAAATGCGTTTAAGAAGAAAGACCCTAAGGAACGCTATCTAGGTGTCCATCTTCCCTATATCCAGGGGACCACAGAGAAGATAGCTCGGATCCTCAGAAAATTTGACATTCCCTCAACCTTCAGGCCCCTCAAAACCATTCGCAATTCCCTTAGGTCGATAAAAGATCCTGTTAACCCTATGGACATGAAGGGTGTTTATTTGATTCCTTGCTCATGTGGGATGCCCTATATAGGTGACACAGGGCACTCCATCCAGCAAAGAATCTGCGAGCATGTCGTTGACCTGAGGGATGGGAGAACTAAGTCTTCAGCCTTAGTAGAGCATGTAGACAAGACCAGGCATCATGTCTGTATAGAGGAGGCCAAGGTTATTGCCAAGGTGGCTCAGTTCCATCATCGCAATTTAAGGGAAGCTACAGAAATTGAAAAAAGGCCTATCAACCTCAACAGAGATGATGGCTAGAAGGTAAGTAGGTGTTGGATCCCTGCCCTGTCTTCTTAGTGTTTCTTCCCCCCCCCCGCCCCTTTGTTCTTCTGTTGTGCTTGCATCGTCCCCCCTGATGCCTTTTGTTTCTTCCTCTTCCGCTTGATCTAGGGTTTCCTTGAAATTTTCTCCTGTCCTTCGCCTCCTGTGTCTCTGTGTCGCTCTTCCAGGAGGTTCTCTTTCTGTTCGCATAATATAGTCTCCTCTATTACATGTATTTTTTATATTGATATATATAGCGAATGATTGTATATTCTCCTTGATTCGCTTATGAATACTATTATTAATATTATCATTCTTCTTAATCGTAGATATATGCATTTGTCATATATATATATATAATTTCATTTATTATTCTAATTGGATTTCATTGATAGGGGGCCTTCACCTTCTTGGTTATTGAATTATTTAATGCATCCATGAGGTTATTATGGTCTCATAGTGAGTTATTATTTATCCTTGGTTCTAATTTGGTTTATTGTATTGCATTTATACTTTTATATTATTATTACAACTATTCCTAGTTTATTTTATTTTAGTTATTTTCTTAGTAAATCATCTCTCTAAGTTAACAATAAAAAGTATTGTATATCTTGATTAGTATTCTAATATAAATAATATATATATATCTATATCTATATATATATATATATATATATATATATATATATATATAATATATATATATATATATAATATATAAATATATAATATATATATATATATATATATTATATATATATATTATATAATATAATATATATAATATATATATATATATATATATATAATATAGATAGATAGATAGAATAGATATTATCTCATTAAATAAATTAAATTATTTAATAAACAATCCTATTAACTTTTAGATTTTTTCGATAATTAGGACCATTAATAAATACAAATTAACTTTACTTTTTAAAATAACCATCATGATTATTAATTCTCTTAGTTTACCTTAACAAACTAATTTATATATTTAGTAAAATTAAATTAATAATTTAAGGCTTTAAACTTACCATTAAATTATATATTTATTTACATCCTAATAACATTGGTACTCATTGTACCTGATTTTACATATTTATAGAAATAGATTATTATATTATTAATCTTAAGATTATTAAAATAAAAGAATAATATTAAATTCATTAATATAATTTTGACCTGGCCTTTATTATACCTAATTTTTACTTATTTATAGAAGTAGGGTAATATATTATTAATCTTAAGATTATTAATAATAAAAAATAATATTAAATTTATTAATATAATTTTGACCTGGCCTTAGAGTCCAAATTAGCCGTTAATTAGCCATTATGTAGCCGTTGGAGTCTCTGCTCAGTCTATTTAACATGCTAGGCCAGATTTGTTTCTTCACTTGTCCTGACGATGAACCACACTAGTTGGTTCGAAACGCATCGACAAAGATCTTTTTCATGTGATTTACGCCGAAGCTCTTCTTACAAATCCTTCTCTATAGTATCGGCGAATATAATCCCTCATGGATTCGCCCCCACGAGCGGAACCTGATAGTGTGAGAGGGACACCACGCGTCGATAAACCGGTCAAGAAGTAGATGTCCTCAACAGTCAAGGGGATGGATTTTCCTTTGATTTGGAACACTTGGTTAGTAGGATCCCATGCATCAAGGAAATATTGCAACAAGTTGATTTGTTGCCTCATGCTAGATATGCAGAAGAACTTGAGCAAACCACAGTTCCACAATGCAGTTACCATACCCAGATCATGTAAGGCAACCATGCCCTCTTCTTCATGCTCATGTTCTCACCATGTAACAACCATTTTTCTCTGATGAATCTCTAAAAAACAAACAAGAGAAGAGTCAGGATCCTGATTTGGCAAAAAATAGGCAAAATTTCCATGAAAATCAGTGCAAAAGTTTTCATCCTTGCGCCCATCAACCCCAGCTGTGTACTGGGTGAGACGCATACTGACTGACCAATGGCTAGCCCAGTATGCATCACACCTTTTGATGTCTACTGGGTTCAATGGGGGCAAAATGAATTGTTCAAACCCTAGAGGCTCAGAACAGCAGGAAAACATGCTCAGAATTCAAAAAGGAAAGAATGCAATTGAAGAGCTCAGGTTTAGCTCCTACCTGGTCCAAACGGCGCCAAAAATAGTCCACAAAATCTCTCGGAATCAACTGGTGAAATCAAGGGGGAAAACACCTTCAGAGCTCCAACAATCAAAAATTCAAATGAAGTGGTAAAATGAGGGGTAAAAACTACTTTTAAATTACTTTTCACGTAATTTGAGTAGGGTGTTAATGTTTTCACTCATTTTTCAAGCATGTGTTCACATTTCTAATTAGTTTTATGGATCAATTGAATAGGTAATACAACCGTCAAAAGAACAAAGTGTTAACGGTGAATCGAATATCAAAGACCATTATCACGAGTAGTTTTACATAAAGTTCAAGCTCGTTAAAAATTAAACCTAGCAATGAGCATATGTTCCACCAGAGTTTAAGCTCATTAGAAAATGAATCCACCTCCAGTAAATAACCATTGCGAATGCATTGTCATCAACTTTTGAGCCTTGGTCGTGTTCTTACCATCACCTCCACTCTGTTCTAGCCGATCATACACCTCCATTTGATCGTTTACCCTTTTGAGGAACAGTTGCGATGAGTGATTCTATTAGCCATCCTCTTTACACTGCCATGATTGAAAAGTTCCAAATCTCACCTAGAACCAACTGCTACCCGAAAATATCACTCGTTCCTCAAAAAACGAGTCTCCTTTAAGCTCTTTTCATCTGACTTGTAAAATATGAAAAGATTGTCGAGCAATTGGCCTCTCTAGCTCATTAAAACGATCAGAAGTGTTATCCGTCCTCTAGATTTTAATCTTTTTGGACCTAAGGGATCATTACAAAAAAAGATTAGGCGCTTGTCTTGTTCGGCTTGTTAAAACTATTGAAAGGTCAGCCCTTTCGTATTGTTTTATACTTTTTTAGACTTAAGGGATTACATGACGAAAAAGGATTGCTAGAGTTTTCTTTCCATCCCTTTTTAGATTGTCTAAAATTGAAAAAGGACCGAGTTATCTTTGTCGTTAAACTCGTTAAAACCAATAGCGACGAACTTGTCCATGCAGACAAGAATGAGTTTCACTATCGCTAGGCTCGTTAAAACATATTGACGGGTTTGCTCAAAGGGCAAATTATAGAACAAGCATATGTTATCCTCCTCAAGCTTGAAAAAAATAAGAGGTACTGGTCAGAAATGACTGGGGAAAAACTGGGAAGAAACTTGAAGAAACTTTGTTGGTAGCAAGTCGCTCTTGAACATGGCACTTTCACTCCATCACCATGATTGAGTCGGGTTGTGTTATTCCGTTCACCAGTCATATTACCATTGGTCCACCATACCATCCATTTTTAGGGTTAACTCTACCAATCCACTTCAGTGTCACTAATATGTTCAAGAGAATCCACTTAGAGAATTCACCAACCCATCTTGTGTCTCATCTACTGCAATACCTTCACCCTTCATTCTTTCATTACCACCACCCTGAACCCTGTATCATCATATCGTTTTCACCTCCACAAAATCATTTGCTCTATTTCGTGTTGTAGATGTGGCATTCATTAATGCCCTCCTATGATGGGTCACTTCTTGTCGACATCAGCTCATTATCCAAGAAGTCGACCTAGGAACAACCTTTTCAGTACTTTGAAGCTTGCATGCCTCAATGGCAAGTTTCTCACTTCCGGCGATAGGTCTACATTAATGGCCTTCGACCGAAAGATTTTGCGTGGTGTTTGACGCCAAGTCCCATTTTCACACCACATGAATTGTATTGTCATACCTTGAGGGTCATCATCATTATCGGTGATTCCTCTCACACCTGTTAACAGCTTACATCATTGGCTGGTAATCAGGTGATGTATTTCAATGTTCGACTCCAGAACATCTTTTCACATGGATCGACTTGTACTTCAAGTAAATATTGAACGAGTTTTGAATACCCCAGATCTAGTTTCATCCATCCGGGCTGCGATATATTCACGAAAAATAAAGACATCAAATGTACATCATTGCTGCACAGATAATCATCCAAACCAAAGGATGATGGCTCTACCAGAATCATCAATCTACCACACAGAGGGTTGTTTTTCCTATGTACATGAAAATGAATTTATAAAGATGAGCATGGGAATTCCCACCTTAGCTAGATCATGAAAATATTATGAAGATAATGTATTGTATTATATCTTATTACAGGTCACCTTCCAATTCGAAAAACCTCAGATTCTCATGATAAAGCATTTCACCCGACCTCAAAAGATTTACATCCTCATGCTTTAGGGGGAAATTGTTATAGACATATTTGGGCACTGCAACCCCAATTACATATGTCCATAAACCAAGGGCTTCTAAGTCCCTAAAAGTGTTGTTTCATACCCTAAAGGAGCAAGGTCAGCTGATTACATCATCTCCCATAATTTCTCCATGAAAAACTGCTCAGAACTAGTCAAAACTAGACCATACAGACTACTCAGTGCTAAGGGTGCGATGCATCTCACATGCCACATGAAAAAAGTGCGATGCATACTAAAAATCCCTTCTGTGGGGTGTGATGAGTGAGAGCATACAAATGGTAGAAGAAATTGGCTAGGTGGAAACCCAGAGAATCTTCTAGAAACTACCCATTTGACACTTGTCTCTCTAAATTCGCCCAGGGATGAGTAAGAGATCATGAATCTCCAAGTGGAACCAAGAACTATCAGAGAGAGGAAACTAATAAAAAATCCCAGAAGCTGACTCACCACCTGCAAACATCTATATATGGATCCCTCATCCCAGAGATCCGGAGGCTGGAATCTTGTATTTTGTAAAGAATTGATGTTGGTTTCTTTGTGGAACATCATAGTGTTGGGTGATCTAAGATTTTCATGAGGCGAAAAAGGGCTTTCATGCTGGGAGGATGACGTTGGGTCAGATCAATGGGTTGTAATCCTCTCTTCTACTCTTTCTATCAATAAAGCTATTTGAGTTTTCCTCCACATACTTGTATGTTTGAGTTGATATATGCATTTGTGTGGTCAATATATATCTGGTCCTATATTGTTTATGATTGTAGATCTTTGTGCTTTGATGGTATTATGTTGGTTTGACTTTACAGGTGCTCTTTGAAGCGGGCCAAGCAAAGGAGGAGTGACAAAGATCTGTCAAAGGGGAGAGGAAACAAGAAAGGAACCAAGCAAAAGACTGAGGTTGGTACTCTCTGCTTCTCTCTCATCTACTTGTCATAAAGGAAAATGCAAGTAACTTTAGTTTGTTTGTTTCTAAGATAGCTACCCGTCTTAGTGGGACTAGCAACTCTAAATGAACACTAGATTTCTCGATAATAGGAAGGTACCCTAGCAGACTAGGAAAGCACCAAAGTAGATATTGAGAATGCTCTTATTGATTTAGAAAAGCAGCTTGATGACAACTATTTTCTGCAAGTACCAAAAAAACCAGAAACTACCATGAGCACTCCACTAGTCATGCAAACTCCTCAGAACGAGGAGAAGGCCCCAAAAAGAAACAGACAAGGACCTTCCACCTCAAGGATGGCCACCTTTGATTTACAGTAGGAAACAAACAAGAGGAAAAGGCTAAATCCAGCCTCTAAGCAGGAATACATTGAAGGCTCAGCTGAGGTTATCAATACAAAAGTAGAAATAAGTAGGCCTACCACTCCATCTAGAGGCATACAAGAGCCTTCCACTTCATAAACACAGGAATTGGAAAGGCAACTCAGTGTGGAAGTATCTTCCTTCAGAATGCCTGCAAACAAAGACCAAGAAATCAAGGAAATATATAAAGAAATCAAGGCTATAAATGAGAGGCTCAAAGCCCAAACTTATGCTCAATACCTAAAGCTCACCCCTACCAATCAAACAAGGTTAATGTCAGCCTTTGGCATTAAGGAGGGGAAGCTGCAAATGACCTTTGTGAAGCCTACAACTCAACAGCCAAGAACAACCTCAAATTTCAAGAAAATAGATTTTGAAGTGCTAGCAAGGAATATCCATCCCATAGACCAGATTGAGCTACACAAGCAGACATGGGAGATGATATACTCCACTTTGAGAGGAAAGGCCATAGCCACCCACCAGCTACAGAACTCTTTGAACAATATCTCGGCTCAATTCTAGTTAGAGAAGGCCTCCTCACAGGCCAAGGACACCAAGATCAAGTCCTTAGAGGACTTAGTAATAGAATTGGGACACGATGCCAAGGATATAAAAGATTCATAATAGCTTATTAAAAATAATAATGATGACATAACTGCATTGGAAAAACAGCTAAAGATACCCCAGCTGCTCATCCATAAACAGTAGAGGTTCTAGAAGCCCAGCAAAAACATGAAGAACTCATGGACTTAGTCTTGAAGTTGAATGATCAACTCAAGGAGATAGAGAAGGAGTTGGACACTTTGATTCAATCGAAGCAAAGTGACTTGGCCACAGCCTCCAGAAGTGTCATCCCCACAGTATGCACAACAGTTCCTTCTACCCTGGCAACATCACTGGCACCTACAGTTCCACTTGCAACAGCCTTTCCAGCAACAACGGAATCTAAATTAGTAATAGGTACATCAGGAGAGAAAGTAGCAGAACTTGTCAAAGCCATGGAAGAGATGTCTATCCAGGCTATAGAGATGAAAAAGCTAAAGGAAAAGGTGGCAAGTCTAGAAACTGACTGCAAACTTTCCCAACTCAAGCAGAAAGGGGAAACACAAAGGACCCAGAGAATGGGTGAGAGGATCAAAATCCTGGAAAAGGATTTGACACTTGATAAGCCACTTGGGAAAACCAAAGAAATGGTGTGGGCCAATATCATTGACTCTGTCAATGATATTTGGCCATAAATCCAAGTGATTTTTGAGCAAACAGAGCAAGTAAAGATAGCTACTAAATCTATCCAGAAAGTGAAGGAGGAATTGAGAAATAAGCCTAAGGATACAAATAGACTCATCCATTTCCTCAATAGAAAAAACAAATATGAGCTACAGGAGCTGAACATTGAACACATCACTACCACCATTTTACAAATAAGAAAGATCCTTCCAAAAAGAAACCTTATGCTTAATTTGGAAGAAAAGTGCCACAATATGCAGGTAGCCATTGATATTCTCATGGCTAAATTTTAGATATTGAGGGAGCAAGGCCTCCCCAGTCCTATAGTCATCAATGAAAAACTCATGACACAGTCGGGCTATGGGGATAGACTTAGAAAATTGGCTAATGATCAAGCCAGTTTGTCATCCATTAAAGCCTTGCCAACAGGCAAAGTATTATATGACACATTTGAGAACTTGTTTTTCCTTGAGCATGAGGTAAAACATTTGTTCCTCACCAAGCCCAATGTTGCAAAGTATACTAAGACTAATGAGATTTGCAGGAGGATGATAAATGTGAAATTACCAGATGCATAATGGTGGGAAACTGTGACTGACTTACTGTGATAAATTAACAGCTAAAAATTAGCCACACAGTAAATATGAAGGCAACACAATGAAATAGGTAAAGATAGCACAACAGGGTCAAAGAGTATCACATGAAAGATCAAAGTAAAGAAGACTCTAGCATGAAAATGCCACAACTATCAGCCAGCATAAATGGCTACATCTCAACCATAAAGGCCAACACAACCATAATAAAAGGGACAGCAAGAAATAGTTCATTAGTTGTCTCTATCTTCTTTCTAAAATATATTTGTATTTCCTAGAATAAATCTCGAGTTGTTTTGAGATATTTTGTAATAAGTTTTTTTGTATACATACTTCACAATTCGAAGTATGTAGGATGGATTCAAAAACATTTCTATAGGCTGTTTCTCTCGAATTAAAAATTCTATTGTATCAATGACTGGATTGGCTTACTAGATCAAGGAATAAAGATCAGATATTTTAAGAGATTCTTGTGTAAAGTGAAATAAAAATAAGTAATCTCTCATGTTCAATGTTGTTTTCTTTCAAGTTTTTCATAATCTTTATGTATCTCTAAAATCTAAATGTTATAACATGGAAAGATATTTTAGAAACTCCCTAAATGCACTCTGTCTTGACTGTTATGCATTATTATATGTTTTCTTCACAAATATAAGTTAAGGAAATCTTGATTGCTCCTTAGTTTAGGTGACTTCTTGTGATCTCTAACAAAGGATTCTTGATTTCCCTTTGTTCATGATTATCCTTTGTTCTCCATTCTGAGCTCGATCTAAGGATTCTTGAGTGCCCTTTCACCCTGGTTAGAATTACTTCACCCATTAGGCCTAAATATTTGCATTTTGTTCTGCTAGCCTGCCCTGTGAACATTCCCTTTAATGAATTGATCCAATCCTGCTATCCATTCATTGACTCCATAGCCCAATGGCTTGAAGACCTAGCTCTATCCATCTACCCTAAGAATTCCACCACCCAACTTTCAAATCAAAACCAAAACCCCAAAGAACACTAAGAACTAGCCTAAAATCCCATAAAAACAAAGCTAAATTATATAGAGAGCCCTCTCTGAATCATAGGTTGGTTAGAACCTATAATTAAAATATCGGTTTGTGGTTACCTCAGTTTATTCCTTCTTCTGATAACTTCAAAGGAAAATTTTGAGTGATAACAACTTCTATCTTCTTGGGAAATCTTGATCGGATGATACCCGAAAAACCCATCAGTAAAGGAATTGGCCTCCTACCCTCCAACATTGTCTAACACTTCATTTGTAAATGGCGTTGGAAACGGATCGTGAACACATGCATCATTAAGATTCCGTAGATCTACACAAATCCTTATTTCACCCTTTTGCTTCTTCTCTTGGACCACCATCGGGATCACCCAATCAGATTCTTCAACAAGTTCTATGACACCTGCTTCCAGCATTTTATCCTACTTTTGGCAAACCTTTTCCTTATACTTAGGGTTAAGGCAATAAGGCCTTTGTTTAACAAGCTTCCCATCTAGCTTCAAGGTGATCTTCATAATGCACAAATTTCCGATTATGCTTTTTAAATCTGAAACCTTAGCAGGGAAGAGATCCTTGTATTCATGAAGTAATTCAGCAACTTTATCTACTATAGCATCGTCCCAATAATCTCCAATTTTCGCAAACTTCAGTTCTTCTTTAGTGCCAATTTTTAGTTTCTTCATTTTCAAAGGTGAGGAGATGTTTGGTTCTCTATTTATGGGCCTTCGACTTCGCGATGACCTTATGACTCTAAAATATTGATATTCCTTAGGTCTTCTTCCTCCTCTTCAGTGGTCAAATTATAGCATTCCAATGTGTGGCGCAACTGGGTTTTCTAGTCCGGTTGGATCCATTCCATATGTTCCTTTGGTGTTCTAAGGATGACCACTCTAATCTCTTGCAGAACTTTATCGATGCTTTCAAATCCATCTTCAAAGATGAAAGTCAATAAGAAACCTTCCTTTAATACATCTGATTCTACAGTTCCATGGCCGAGCTCTATTTCAAGATACTATTTCATGGGGATTGTATCCAAGGTATGAAAACATATGTGTACCAATTCTGGCTGCGATTATGTCCCCTATGCTTGAGTCCATTTTCTAGGTGATCATGTAGATCATCATTTCCATTATATTTCTCAGTCATTCTAGTATTAACACACCCAAAATGTAGCTTCATCATTCTTTCGTAATCTCGCCATCCAGAAAAACTATCCTTATGCGTACCCCACTATCGTGCAGGCGTAGCACGCAGTGCCAAATCTAATGCTTGAAAGCGGTGGTCCTCAGGGACTTCACACTCAAAGTCATTTAAAAACATATCTACGTTAGTTAAATCATCATAATAAGGTAACTTTCTTACCTGTGATCAAACAAAGTGCAACGACTTTGTCATGATATTGCATCACAATGTAGAAACTTCATGTAAGTGATTTTTCCAATGCTCTAATTCCTCGTCTAAATCAAAGTTGCAGGAAATCCCCCGTTCCCATGCAATCCATCCATCTTTTGTTGGATTGATCCAATCCTGATATCGCATTGTTATCTTGTAGATTTGATCCATCTCATTGTCACTTTCTTCATAGTCACAAACTGGTTCAGTATAGCGTGCTCCTTCTGTATGATCCAACGGTACTATAACCCGAAGCAATTTTCTTTCAAACAACATTGTCCTTTTCTTCAAACTAATGACCCCATTCATATCAATAGCCCAATCGATTCCCAGGAGTGCAGGTTAAGGATTACTGTCATTGACAATTTATATAACTTAGAAGTCTGATACTACGCTCGCACCTTCAATATCAACTGTTACTCCATATAACCATACCATGGGGACGATTTTCTATTGATTTTCCATCCTGAGCTTAATCAAACACCACTGTAGCGTAGGTCTCGCCATCCTTTTGCATGTCTGTTTCGGTATAATATTCACATCGGACCCCACATCTAAGATGACCTAGTCCATTTCATCACTTATTTGTATTGTTAGCCGCATCTCGCCCTATTCGTGCCTTATGCTTACCAATCTTTCTGAACTCGCGGTGTTCATTAGGCGCCTTTTCTTAACTAGCACATTTATTTATCAATTCTTGCAATCTTTCCATAGCCTTGCTATTGTGTAGAAGCTTCATGCCGGTTTCCAGAAATGTAGTGAGTACAAAAGGATCAACCTTTGCTGGTGCACTGATTTCTTGCATCTTGTCCTTGCTTCCTAAGGTGGACGCCTCAACGAAGCTCTTTTTGTCTTCCATAAATTTTTCCTTAACGTGATTCAGATCAAAGCCGCTTCTTTCTCTGGAGCTTTGCGGACCCATCTATCTTCTTTAGGTTGCTTACCTTTATCAGCGCTAGTTGCCATCCCACTTCTCAACACAATATTAACGCTTTGATCCTCCTTGCAGGGCTCAAACCTCATCATTTATAAATTTTGCATAGGTTGTTGAGGCTACATTTTCTTCTCTTGCATCTTAGATATTAACACCAATCATTCTTCTATGGTATGGCCGAACTGTCTGCAATATTGACATGATGAGTGTGTAGGGTTATGGAAATCTCACACAAAGTTCCCTGGCTATCCCTAGTTGTAGCAGATAATCTGACCGCAAAATTTACCAGGTCCTCCTCCTTGACCTCATCCTCAGCCTTGAAGACCTCTGAGCGCTCCTCCGGAACCTTGACCTAGAGGTCGGGTCTCTATCTACGTATGGTAAGTAGGGGTTCTTTCCATCATCAACGCATAGCTTTGACAGTCGCACTCATCGTGGTCCACATATTTTCTGAAATTAGAGAACAACTGCTGAGGTGTTTGAACAAACTTCTAAAGCAAGTGGCAGTTATCTATCGCATGTTTCCTAGTAACTTGACAAATGGCACACCATAGCATGGCCCCCATGCTTGGCCCTAATGGGGCTTCTGGCTTCAGAGGAATTGCCCCCCCGGGTAATATAATTCGTGAATAGGGGACAATGATCCTTATCGTGCCCATGGCCCTTGCACAAGTCAAGCTTATTCTCCTTATCTTTCTTCAAACATTGTAATTCTAGGTGTAGTTTTGTTAATTGCGAGTGGATCTACTGCACCCCTAGATTCACGTCCTGAATAGGTGATGTGTGCAGCCTCATCGTGATCTCCAAGGCTTCTTCTTGTGTATCTATCTTCTATTGTGTTGGCTTAGTGGGTCTTGACTCAGGTTCAAAGTTAATTTTGCCAAACAAATCCCTACACTACTGGCCCTTTCAGCATCAACTCGTCGAGTGCGAACTAAGGTCTCACCCAAAGCAATATGGGGGGATGCTGGAACCAAGTTTTTTCACCCAGAGATGAGTGTGATGTCGTTTTATGCCCTAAACCTACCTTCACGCAGATCGATAATCCTTTAGTATAATTTCCTTTAACTAACCTCTAGACCTTCACAAAGGTCTACGACTGTCTTTTGTGGACCCTAAATAGGTGAATCAACTACTTACGCACCTCTATAATTACTCTGAATTTTGTATTTACCCGGATCAACTTAAGTGTTTGATACTTTAACATGCAACAAGATATTCTTCGCATAAATAGTTATTATTACTTGCATTCATATAACAATATAAATCAGGTAAAATCACGCATCAATACAATATTAATTCATAAACCCATCATTCATCATAAAATACTAGCGCATTCATTCATAACATAAGGAAATAGATAAACACAGGAATTTATGGAATAATCTCTTTATTAATACTTCAGTTCTTCTTACAAACTCAAGACTTCCCTGCGCACTCAGCTGCAAGGGTCCAGGCACTCAGCTACATACTCTACTCTAGGCCTCTACACACATAGCTACAGAGCCTCTTTTCTACTCTAAGACTTCTTTTCTCTTACTCTTATTGACCCATTGCATTCATCTTCATTGATGTCTTCTTGTCTTAGACTCTTTAAGGCTGTCCTTTTTATACAATCCCATGGTCCGTGAACCATGGGTGGATCTACAAAATCCGACACAACTTACATAAAAGAAGGGTAAAACCCTTTATGACACTTTACCATCTATGTGCTCCGCGACCACAAATTGTGGAGACTTTACATTTTTTACAATAAAACTTGAGTTTTTGCCCCAAAATTGACCCTAGGGGACCCTGTCTTTCGTAGACCCTAAACAGGTGAATCAACCACTTTCGTGCCTATGTGATTACTCCTAATTTCATATTTACCTAGACCAACTTAAGTGTCTAATACTTTAACATGCAACACGTTATTCTTCGTGTAAACAATTATTATTACTTATGTTCATATGACAATATAAATCAGGTAAAATCATGCATCAATACAGTGTTAATTCATAAACCCATCATTAATCATAACATAATAGTGCATTCATTCATAACAGAAGCAAATAGATAAACACAGGAATTTCTGCAATAATCTCTTTTATTAATACTTCAGTTCTTCTTACATACTGAAGACCTTCCCTACGCACTCAGCTATAGTGGTCCACGCACTCAACTGCGAACTCTACTCTAGGCCTCTACACACACAGTTGCATAGCCTCTCTTCTACTCTAAGACTTATTTTCTCTTACTCTTATTGACCCATTGCATTCGTCTTCATTGATGTCTTTTGGTCTTAGACTCTTTAAGACTCTCCTTTTCATACAATCCCATGGTCTGCGGACCATGGGTGGATCTACAAAAGATGACACAAATTACATAAAATAAGGGTAAAACCCTTTATGACACTTTACTATCTATGCACCTCGTGACCACATCTTGAGATATTTTACACTTTTTACAATAAAACTTGGGCTTTTTGCCCCAAAACTTGGGCTTTTGCCCCAAAATTGACCTTAGGGGACCCTGTCCCAACATTCCCCCAACACAAATATCATGACTCACCCCCAAGTCACTTTGCTGGAGTGGAGATCTTACTGTGGAGACCTTCCAACTCTACTTGTGCTACAGCTACCTCAGCCACACTCTGTGTGGCTGCCTGTTTGATCTGCTCCACTAGCTACTTTATTGTTGGTCATGCACTATCTTCCTTGATCTTCTGTTGCATTCTTTGTAGGCTTGCCAACTTCTCCTCAATGTTGGGGGAGATAACATAGGCCTCATCCAATCAAGGCCCCAATCTGGTCTTGAGGACTGCCTCTTTCCTCTGTGCTGCTTCCACCTGTTCAAGTAATTGTTTCGCCTCATATAGCTTGGCCAATCACTATGATATAGTGACAATGTGCGCCATTGCTCTCACTTCATCATATTGATGCTACAATTCACAAGCTTCTATGTTTAACCTCTGCAGGTTAGGATCTTTCTACAGCACTCTGACTACCTCCATGGACTACTCAAATAGCGCGGTGCAATCCACCACCGTGGCATCCACTACTGCGACACCATCCTTTACAGCTGCTTCGCATTGTTCTCTAACCTTTGGTGGAGTTGAAGGTTGTGACTTCAACTCTAACTCTATAATTTTGAGGTTTAGGTCAAACTGAACCTTGGCCACTTCTGTCTTTGCGTCACACACACCTGCAACCAACTTCCTAGTCTTCGCATCCACCAGCACTTCCTCTAGAATATGCATTTCAGGAAATGTTCTGCATGCTTTAGCAACCACGATTGCAGTGTGTTCATTTTTTGCCTGAACTTTCTTCCATGCTTCTAGCACAGTTGTTTTCTCCATGAACATTTGTTCATTTTTGACCTTGTACTCACTGATCATGCTCAACACACGTTGCTCCAGGGCCTTAACCTCTGCTATCACACCTACTTGCAGTGTGTGAAGGAACTCACTGGGGAACACGGCCAGGTTGAGGCCAATATTCTTCAAGGAGTTGACAATAGCTACCTCGGTGCTCAAGAATCCATCAGGTAGCGTGACTGCCTAAAGATCCATTGACCTGACCATCTTTGTTGCTTGAGTGGTCCCCAGTGACAAACTAGTTGATGCAACACTGCTCTGTCATGCACCTACATGGATTCTGGAGTTTTGGATCTACAGCTCATGCAAATCCTTCTGTATGGTGCTCAATGTCTGCTTCTACTACTTCTCAAACTGTTGCAGCAGTTTTGTGGTAGTATCCTGCACCCTATCCCTAATATCATCCAAGTCACCCTCCGTCAAGGTAATTGGATCTACCGACGACTTAATGGCTTTTTCCTTCTTTCATTGTCCTTCCTTTTCTTGCTCCCTATACTACTTCACTCGAAAGGGAGTGATCTCTTGCTGATCTCCATTGCCTTGCTCTGGCTGCTCTTCTTCCTCCATTTGGCACAAGGAGATTTCTGACTCCTTTCAGAGCTGCGCTTTTCCTACTTTGCTTGTTTCTTTGTGGCATAATCTGCTTCTACCTGAGCCTTCTTCTTAGCCTCTTTCTTCCTTTTATTAGCCAACTACTAAACCTTCTTCCTGGCTGCTTCCTTTTTATTTTTCTCCACAGACTTGCTAGTCCCGGCGGCCACATTGGATGTGGAATGCCACTTTGTTGGCTAGCGCTTGATGGCCTCTGCAATAGCGTCATCCATAGCTAGGTAGGGTAAGTCAAACAATTTCTGCTCAGGGCCCTTTCACACCCGAATGTAGACATGGTGGAAGTCTTCTTTGAACACCACGTACCCTGAAATTTTCTCGAACACGGTTGGTGACAACCGCAAATTTTTGTTGATGGCCATGCGAATGCTCACCTCCATCAATACCCAAAATATTTTACTCTATATGACCCGCACAACATCTTTTGTGGCCCAGAGAGATGAAAACTTTGTTTCTTCCAGTAAATCCTTCTCGATAGGAGGAAACTGGCTGTCCTTGGGTGACTCCCACGCAACGAGCACAATTGAGAGCAATAGCCATGAATAGTGAAAGGTCTTACTATCATCATGTGCCTCTCTACAGTTCGCGAGGAACTCGATACACAAGTAGTGCACTTAGTTTAACTATACACCCTCCATGCACTAAGACATAAACAAAACCACTGGTGTCGGCATCTCATCCGCGTGACACTTTCCCATCACCTTGCCAGCCAAAATGTGCATGGCAACCTTCATTACGGGGTCAGTAATGCTGGTAATCAAATACCTGCACAACGTTTTGACAAGTTTAAACTTGTCCTTCATATTCTCAGTGAGGTCGCGCTCGCTTGTCTTTCTTCCAAACGCCTTGGCCGGATTCAATCCAGAATGTGGTAATAATGTGATCTCATTAATCAACATATGAGTGATGGGAATCAGATCATTCAGCCACAAGCACCTGTCCTGCACCAGACACAATATCTTCTTAATAAAAATCAGGTTTATCGCAATGCAGTGGTAGTGGGGCACCCACAACAAGTTCAACAACCCTGACTTGTGGACTTCACGAATCCATTCCACCAGCTCCAACACCATGACACTAGACTCCCTGTAGAAAACCCTCGTCATGAATTTTCGGTGGCAAGGTGGGGGAACCACTCGTGGTCCACCAAGTCCTGATATTCCAGTTTCAAGTGCAGGATCCACACCAAGCACGGACCTTCAAAATTTATATTCTCCCGTACCAAGGGTGTGTCAAGGAGGAAGTGTCCCTCATTTGGGTCCTTCAAGACCTTTACTTTACCCTTGCATGGATGGATATACTCTGACAACCTAGAAATAGGCTCCACCCCCTCAACGTCGATATCTTTTGCACCTTCCTCTGCCTCCAGATCCAACACTTTCCCCTTATCCTTTGCGCTTGGCTTTTCCTCGGTGCCTTGTGCACCAGCATCAACTTCTTTTGCTTGTCCTTCTTGGGCTTGGGGACCTCTCTCATCATAATAGGCTTCGGCCTAGGCAACCTTGATGTCATTTTCCTAAGAACTGTTTTTGGAACCTCCATACTCATCACTTCGCGATCGACTCCCTCAGAGGCGATAGCTCCCCTAGTACTAGTGGTTTCTGTTGGACCTTGTCCTAACATGATATCGTCAATAATCTTTCTATTTGACTCAGGATACTGATCAAACACGGGGCTTGCAAGAAAATCATTAAAGAATTCACATTTCATGCACAACAGACAGCACAACATAGAAATTCTCATAATGCAAAGTGTTTCTCATTGGATGGCCACGCATAATTTATAGGTGAATTCGAATACAAATTCGATCTTTCACCCCAAAATCTGTCCATAAATGCGACATTGGCGATAGATTTCCAAAGATTTCACTCTTAATTTCAACCTTAAATGCCTTAAATTCCACCCCCCCCCCCGCTCATTTTAACCATCTCCTAGCAGTCAAATCATGAACAATGATGGTAACGGTCACTTTTTGGCTGTGTTGTGCGGTCTCCACCCCTATAGCATAGCTCCCTTCACACTCCTTCTGGTACTGTGACATCCTCCTCTTTCATGCAGACCTCTTACCGTGCAACTCTACAACCTGGGCAATGTATTTTATAGTCTCGTGCCTCCTTACAGTTGCATGGAGCACTAACACTGTGCTACCATCATGTAGTCATCGAGTCGGATCCCCAGTGTATGGCTTCAATCAGCTTCCATTTACCTTTCCCAGAAATGGATCTCCATTCAATTTCACAAGCTGAACTACTCTACCATCGGTAATCTCTTTGATCACATATGGCCCCAGCCAATGCATCTAAAATTTTCCTGGAAACTTATCAAGCTTACTATCATATAATAAAACTAAATCGTTTACCTTGAAGGTGCGCAGTTTAATGTGCCGATCGTGCCAAGATTTTTCGTGTTCCTTCTGATCCTGTTGATGGAATCCAGCCAAAAATCTATCTTCCTCGAGCTCTGTCAACTGCACGAACCGCTCTTCTAAGGCTCTGTGGTCCACCATCCCTGCGAATGATGCTACGTGTAGACTAGGGATGATATACTCCATAGGCATCATAACCTCTACACCATAGACCAACCTAAACGGTGTCTGACCAGTAAGCTTCTTATGGATAGTTCTATAAGCCCATAACACAGCTGGTACATGGACGTCCCAATCATTCCTATGTGAATTGCAAACCTTTGTCAACGCGTTCTCCAATATCTTATTAAATGCCTCAATCGTCCCATTGGCTTGAGGATGATATAGCGCACTCTTCTGATGATAAACTTGGAATTCTTCTGTCAGTGCACTGATCATTTCATTAAGGAAATGCGTACTGCAATCACTCATTAAAATCTTCGGGCAACCAAACCTGGTCAATACATATTCAAATAGAAATTTTGCTATTTTTTCCCCTATACATTCCTTCATGGGTTGTGCCCCTGCCCATCGGGTCAAAGATACGGTCGTGGTGATGATATACCGCACACTCATCTTCTTTCCAGGAGGTTGAATTGGTTACAAAATCAATTGCCCATTTCTCAAATGGCTACAATGGTACCTGCGGATTCAAAGGCATCTCATCCCTTCACGATGGCCTACCCATTCTTTGACATGCATCGCATGCCCTATAATATGATTTGGAATCCTTATGCAACGTCGACCGCCACAACCCAGTGCATAAAATCTTTTGCACTGTGGATTTTTATGCATAGTGGCCTCCCACAGCTCCTCCATGAGCTTCAACAATGATACTATTTCGCTCAAAATCAGGCACATAATGTCACAGTATTTCGTCTGATCCCATCTTATACAAGTGGCCTACAATCACAAAAAAGTCTATCATGTGCACCACTAATTCCTTCTTCTGTTGACTAGTGTCTCCCTCTGGAGCCATTCCTATAGTCAGGAAGTGGATGATGTCTGCAAAATGATTATCTGCTACATACACTGCAAAGAGTTGTGTGTCAAGAAGTCCTTCCTCCAAATTTGGCAGGCTCTTTTCCTGTTTTAATGCATGACAGATGATCTAGCCCTGAATTCAATTGCCATGGCTTCATAATTACTTCGAAATCATACTCCTGGAACAACAACAACGATCTGGATGTTTTTCCCCCAACACAAGCTTGTTTACTAGGTACTTTAATGCAGAATGGTTTGTATACATCTTAAATTGTCCACCTAGCAGGTAATGTCTGAACTTCTAGAGCGTGTACACCATAGCCAACCCTTAGCACTCTGTTGTCAAATAATTCTTTTCAACCTTAGACAACTTCCTACTTGCAAATACTATAGGGTGATCCAATTCTCCTTCACCGCCCTGTGTTGGTATTTCTCCCAGCATGATACATGACACATCCACACGCACCTAAAATTCCTTCTTCCAATCCGGGAAGACTAGGATCAGCACAATTACCATTTTCTCCTTTAATACATCTAGACTCCATTGACATTATTCATCCCAACAGAATGTAGTGTCCTTCTTTCGTAGCTTCTCCATCAGCATGGTAATATGAGCATAACCCTTGATCAACTTTTGGTAGTATCCAGTATGACCCAGTGTTGTGCGCAGTTGTTTAACACTCCTTAGCACCTCCAAATTAATTATGACCGTGATCTTAGTAGGTTCCACCATTAATCCTTGTCTGCATACTACATGACCCAGCAAGATTTTGAAGGAGACAGAAAATAAGCACTTTTTCAAGTTCAGCGCAATCTGATACCTTCGACATGTATCCAGCATCGAGCGCAAACTAGCTACATGGAATTTTACCAATCCAAACATTTTCCAATCATCAAAGTATACCTCCAAAAACTTGTGAATGAACTCTTTGAAAGCCACAATGACTACGTGCAAGAAGATTGTCGACGCATTCTTAAGTCCGAAAGGCAATACCATATACTAAAAGCATCCCCGCTTAGTCATGAAGGTAGTCTTACTCTTGTCTTCTAGTGCGATCTTTATCTTATGGTATCTAGAGAACCCATCTATGAATGAATAGGCCTCCTTCCTGCCAGCATTATACAGGACTTCATCTGTAAACGAAGTTGGAAAAGGATCATGAACGCAAGCATAATTCAGCTTCCTAAGATGTACACAAATTCTTATTTCATCTTTCTGCTTCTTTTCTTGAACTACCATTGGACTCACCCAATCATATTCCTCCACTAGTTCAATAATACCTGCTACAAACATCTTGTCCAACTCTAAGTGGACCTTTTCCTTGTACTTGGGACTAAGACAATATGGCCTCTGTTTAACAGGCTTCACGTCTGGTTTCAAAGTTATTTTCATCACTCGCAAATCACCTATGATGCCTTTTAAGTCCCAAAACTTTGTGGGAAACAAATCTTGATATTTGCAGAGAAACTCAGCAACCTTATCCACCATAGCATCATCCTAGTAGTCCCTTATCTTCGAAAATTTCGACTCTGCCTCTATTCTCATGTTCACTTGTCTAGTTTTCAGCAACACAATCATATCTAGATTCTCTATCTATGGCCCCTCAACTTTGCGATGGCCTTTTGCCTCTGGGATATTAATGTTTCTTGGATCCTCATCTTATTCTTCGGTAGTCACATGGTAGCACTCCATATCATGGCATAGCTAGGTGGTCCAATCTAGTTGAATCGAATCCAAGGGATCCTGTAGTATTCTGAAGATCGATGCCTTGAACTCTTGCAACACCTCGTCAATGCATTCAAATCCATCCTCAAAGCCAAATGTCATCAAAAATCCTTGTCTCAAAATATCCCACTTGTCAGTTCCATGGCGGGGCTCTGTGTCCAGGTACCAATTCATTGGTATTACATCCAAAGTGTGACAGAACAAATGCACCCACTCTGGTTGCATCTCTACTCCATAAGCATCAGTCCATTTTGCTAAGTGATTGTTTGGTCAATTTAGTGATGTCTAAATTGCAACTTTTAAATGTCAACCCGGGGCTCGTAAGCTGATGAAGTGAGGTGTACTATATGTACTTAGGCAACTATTTCTTGAGATTTTGTCATTTTTAACTTTTTAGGGTTGTTTTTAAGTATATCTCTCCTAATGTGATGTGATGAAATAAAGTGAGTGGAGTGTGTGAGATTGTGATGTGCTATTTACAACTTAAAAGTACTCTACAAGAAAGCTTGAAATGAAATCAATGCTTAAAGGAAAGTAAAGGCATCAAATAAAAGACTAATGACATTGGCCCAGTGCCTCTGTTGCTGCAGGGAAATGCAAATGAAATCTATGTCAAATAACAACTAAGCAATGTGAAACTAAAGTAAATCTATCTAAAAGAAAGACTAGTCACAAATACTCTAACTTCTTCTTAACCTCCCGCCTTTTAACTGAATGTATCATGTGATAAACAATTAAAAACAAGTCAAGCAATTGTGAGTTTCTAAACAACTAAACCAAGCTGCATTAAGTGATGTTTTGGTCCTCAATAAATATATTAAGTTATAAAGAAGAGACCATCAATAGATAAGCAACTTGATATCTACAAACAAAAAGCAAATATGCAAATTGACTAAATGATAATGGTGAAATAAAGGATGCAAAACAAAGAAGGTCAGCAACATAGACAAGATGATCACACATGTCACTAGTTGTGCAAAAGAAAAGCATAAAACTGTCTCGGGCACGCCTAAGAAACCTGCATAACACACTGATCAGTCATGAAAAAGAGCAGAAATGTAAACAAGCAGAAATTGAAATGTATGTACAGCTATCTAAAACACAGCAATTAAAGGCACTATATACATGAAATAAGAAAACGAAATGCGAGAAACTAAAAACACTGTACAGGCCTTTAGTAAATAGGGGCCCTCTGCCTACTCTAGTCGTTTCAAAGATCAATCACACGCGTAAATGGAATAACAGTCTTCTCATGTATTGCGCATAAAATAGGAAAATACAGTGGGAGTTCAAAGGTATAAAAACAACAGCTAACAACTAACTTGTCCAACATTCAAAGACGCTTTATTTATAATTGTAGAAGGTGAACTAACTTAACAAAATCTAAGTAATTCGAATAGCTGAATAGAAACACGTAGTCCTACTACGTCCTCGGATCTAGGCAACGGTCATTGTGGGCATTCAATCCGCTGTTGGATTATGTTTCCCACTACCTTCATAACTGAGGACGATGCCACCTGTTCTTCATGTGCTCTAAAACAGAACATGCAGAGTCGTGCCACTGCCAATGACCTCTGTTTGACCGAAGTTGCCTCCTCATTGACCATGGGCTTGGATGACTGGTTTGGATGATCTGGAGGGACACACACCATGTCCTTGGTTCTACGAACTTGCCCATGTGGCTCTTCTTCCCGGAGGACACCTGGAACATAATGTTTAATAAAACAGCTGCAGAAAACCCTGTGTAAACCCTGTATGAGCTGCGGAAATGCACCACCTTGGACCAAAATTCTAAAACAAACACAGTCATTAACATAATTAGAAAACCATGTAAAAAGTCCTAAAATACAATGATTTGAGCAAATTGATGGAGGGAATGAGTGGAAAAATAGGGAAATGAATAGGAAAAAGAGGATGGGAGGATGTGTAAAGAAGTGTAGGCTTGAGGCTCAACAGCTCTAGTATTGCAGCAATGATGCTGCAACTTCTGGGACTCCCTTCTTTACTTTTATCAACCTGGTTTTTCATAACAAACTTGGAAGCCACGGTGTTATATGCATAAGTACTAGCTCTTGCCAGAGGCTGTCACTTGATCAGCTGGCACAAGTCCACTAGGAGCTTAAGCCAACCTCTATGAGCACTTAGAAGAAGCTTTTAACTATGATGGACGAAAGCTAACTCAAAGGAATCTAGTCTACTTGCAAAAATAAGTTGAAAGCTAAAAGGAAACGCAAACCCTAGCAAAACCCTATTTTTACCGACTAGCCCTACTGGTGCAAGAAAATTGATGAAAGCAGTGGAACTAGATGCCATTGACTCTTAGAAAGGTAAAATGCATGTGACTAAGCCACTTCTAAAGATAAATATGAAAAAAACATCTTTTTTCATTTTTGAGTAATTTCGCAAAATTATTACACATGTGCTTTGACTATTTTTTACTGTTTAGAGGTTGGTTGGAAAAAGGAAATGGAGTGCGTGCTTGCAGGAGGTTTGGAAGGTGAGAAGAGGGCCTAAGGGGTCCCTAACACCCTTCCAAAGAGTTTCACAGTGTTCAGATCTCAAAAAATCACTCACGTGAACTTCTATAGGAAGTCTGCAGGGGTTCTACAGGATGTTCTATAGGAAGATCTGAAAGACGATTTTGGAGGGTTGATGGTGGAAAAATGGTGGGAAAGTGGAAATAAAGGATATATAAGGATGTTAAGGGGTCTAGGACCTGGTAAATGAGGCTAAGGAGTGATGAAGGTGGTTCGATTTTCTCAAGGATGTAGGGAGCAATGTTGCATAAGAATGTAGAAATTAGGGCAAAGTGGGAAAATGTGGCAAATGAATGGAAGGAATCTTGGATTAGGGGTTGGAGTAGGTTTTATGATGGAGGAAGGGTAGGTAGGGAGGTATCATAGGTGTTCTGCACACTATTTTCCAAAATTGATCATCAAAGACTAGGAAAACCAAAGATCTAGCTATTTTGACCTACTTTGACCTAAAAACTAGAAACATGATGAACAAAAGTTTATTGGTAAGAAATCATGCAAGATAACTATGCAAACCAAGCAAGAATAGATTTTAAACATGCAAGTACAATTGGTATCAACTTTCGTAACTAAAAATCTAACACTAGCAATTGCATGAAGAGGCAAAAATAGTGTTTTTGTGGCAGCAAGTATGCCTTGGCCTCAGCTCATGGTCCCAAGGAGGGAGAGATGAGATCAAGGATTTCTTGGTAGCCTTTTTGTAGGTTTTTTCCTTTACCAAACTATCAAATCAACCTGAAGCATGAAAAGCTATCTCAATTATAAAAAACGACCTAAGTAACAGAGCAAGATTTTAATCTAAATAGTAGAAATTATTCTATGAATGCAGCAAAAACACATAAAAGTACAAAAAGGAGGTACTGGCACTTGGGTTGGGTCCAACCCCAAGAGCTACAGCCTCCTAAGAAAGCTCAAAGCTAGTACAAGGTGAAATTTATCTCCACTACTGAAAAAATAATCATGTCACAAAACTGTTACAGCAAAAGCTCAAAGTTGAGCTGAAAGGCAGAGATGCACTCAAATGCGAAAAACAAATAATCAATGGCTAAACTACTAAGGCTCGAAGCCTACCTACTTATGCACTACGAGGAATCCCAACAACCCTCCTTAACTTTAGGGGCTTGGCTGCTCAAGGCTGCAGTTAATCAACCACTTCACAAAATCTGCTCGGCTGCACCTTGAAATCATCTTTGGTGGGTCGTTGAACTCTGAGCTGATGGTGGAGAACTTGAGGAAGGGGTCATTTAGTGCTGCAGACACCCTTCCTATGAATCCTCAGCCTTGTTCCTTCATATTTGGCTGTCAAGTGGCTCCTAAATGCTTGACCTTGGTCCAAAAGATGTCCAAAAATCTGCAATAAACACGTATTAGACTTTGTGGTCATGTGACTATTCTCATTCATTCAATTAACATAAATATATTCAAAATCATGCATAGAACTATGAAGAATAATGGATTAATCGATAATAATATGCAAAATGAGCCCAATAAGTTACCCATTTTTGGGGCTCATCATCACCCCCTACTGAATGTGTTGCTCATCCTCTGAGCAACTAATTCAGCTCATCATCTTTGATTGCCTTGACTACCTCTCTAACATCCCAGGCTTCCATGGTGATGTCCTCTTCTTGGTCATGAAACCCTGCTTTTCTCTCTACCTCCTCCCACTGCCTGTGTCCTTCTTCTTCTGTGACCCCTTCCAACAGTCCCAAAAGCAATGGAGGACTGAACTTTAGGCCAATCCAGCAGGCCTATAGATTTTGCATTGACTATTTGTAGAGAGGTACTCTGGCCAAAGCCTCCTACATCTTGGTTGGGGAGTGGTACTCAATTATTTTCAAACTGTGGGACAGGGTGTTCCATCTCTTGGTGCAAGCATGTATGCAATTATCACCCAACAGTCTCTCCATGTCCTCAAAGTGCATGATGGCCTGAGCTCGTCTTTCAATGTAGTTTGGGAGAACCCGAGGGTTGTTGGCCAGGTGGTGATGGGCATACACTAAAGCTGAGGGATCTTCTAGTTCTGCTCTAATCATGAGTGGCTCACTCAACTCCCTGTCCACAACTTCCTGAATTTCTTCTACCTTCTTTCCCTCATGGTTTAACCAAGAGGCCATGGCCATTAGTCGCACATCTCCCAATGCTGTATTGGGGTCCCATAGGTTCATGTTTGGAAGTGCCAAGTTGTGTAAATAGAATTCTGCTAACTTGGCCTTGTCTTCTGCTAAGCTACTGTCACACAAATACATGAACTGATTGTAATTATGGAATGGAATGGTGCCCCTTTGGGCCACTGTGTTAATTTGAAATTGCAACGATTGATCCTTAAGATATAATTCATATGACTTTGCAGGTTGCCTGTATTGTAAGGATTTTACTGCCCAGTTGGCCATGCAGGCCATTTGGGCTTCTTTCTCTTGCACATGTTGTTTCAAAGCCTGTATTTCTTCTGTTACCTGTGACTCCTTTTCCTGTAGTAGTTTTGTTAGAATCTCAAAATTAGTTGGCATCTTTTCTTCTCTTTGCTACTCCTCAGTTGTCTCCCTATCTCCTGGAGGTCTTTCTTATTGCTGCTGCTCTCCTACAATGGATGGCCTATTTTCCTTATGACTTTCTTACAACTGCAACTACTTCCTCAGCAGCTCATTCTCTTCCTGTAATTTGTCTCTCTGACTGCTTTCCATGTGTCTTACCATGGCCAACTCTTTCCTTGATTCCTTTAGCTATTCTTCTAGGTGGCCTATGTCTGCAACACCCTTGGATTTGGAAATCCTCATCCAAGTGTGAGTCCTAACCCTCTCTTATTCCAATGCAAAGAAGAGGGGTATAGCAAACTTCTGTGGGATAATATTCCCACCTTCTAATAGGTTGTAATATGAGCCGAAGCTAGGTTGAGGGCTCGGCTCCAGTATCTATTCAGTCTTTGCTTCCCCCTGTGGTTGTTTAGCTACCTTCTCCAATTCATTGGTTTCTTTTAACTTTTCTATAGTTTCCTGTAGAGTCATTTCAGCTTCCTGTAGAGCTGTTTTTGAGTCCATCATCCTAATTCTGTCCCTCTAAGTGGAGGTTTTTGGGCTTCCTCTTTCATAGGTGATGGATATTTTTGAAGGAGACTCTTCTTTTGGTTTAGTGGTAGTGTCCTCAATGACAATTAGTTCTTTTTATTATGGCTGGGGTTTGCCCATTTTGATCCGTGTGCTCCTCCTAGCTTTGAAGTACATTGAGGTTTGCCTCTTTCTCTTTCCATTTTGTTTTGCAAGTGTGCTTAATGTAGCAAGCACAGCTGTTGCCTCCCTTGCCAACATTTCTGGGGATTTCTCTTCCTGCTGGTATTTTTCTTTGCTTCCTGTAGAAATCTCTATGTCCATTGTTTCTGCCTGTGTGACTGATATGTTAGGGTGTACCTTTTCCTTTTCTTTCTAGGTGCCTTCCTTAGCTGTGGTAGCCATCATTTGGGCCTGTTCGGCCTTTTCCTTTCTGCTCTGTATACTCTTTTCCCTTGTTGTCTTTGTTGTCGTTTCTCCCTCTGCTTTAGGCTCAACAATCTGGCTAATTTCTTTCTATTCTTCCTGTGCTTCCTTTGTTCTACCTTGTACTTGGATGCCCTGTATGCCCTCATCATTATTTTTCTCCATTTCCTTAGTTTACTCTCCCTCCTCACTACTGGATGGAGTGATGTTTTCAACCAAAGTCCTAATGTTATCATTTCTGGACATGTTTCTGAAGATTTCCCAAGATATGGGGACAATGTAGGTGTGTAAAGCATCTTCCACCAATATTTTGATGAGCCCATGGACAACCAGTTGGTCTGGGATCCCTTCATTTAGCTTTGTACCACATTCAATTAGAGACTGGAGAAGGAAATATGGGATGCTTATTTTCTTGTCTGAAGGCAAGTTAATCCCATGCCTTAATTCACTTAACAACCTGAAATGGTATCCATAGATGATGCTAAACCTCCCTTCACATGTGATGTACTTCATAATTTGATAACTAACTTCACTCCAGAGAGGGCAGACTTATCCTTCTAACTCCATTTTTGTCCCCTGCAGAATGCTCCTCGGGTAGAAAAAATGTTTTCTTAGCAATATGGCCCAATGATCTCTCTTCCTTGCTCCAAGGGAGCCCCAATGGTAGACGAGTAACTCTACTAATGAGCTCAGGGGTGAGTTCTAGGGTCAAACCCCTAAAACTAACTGTGGCATGTGTCCTTGAATGTGGTCTCAAGGATATCAAAAACCTTTGGTTATCTCTTCATCATGACCCTAAATTTTGTCAAAGAAGGATATCCAATTTACTGAGGTGAAAACGTCCACCACCTCAGGGTGCTCGTACATCTTGCTGGAGTCTGAGGGCTCTTTCCTTATGAATCCCCCTGGCATGGTGTTGACTGTTCTTCTTATGTATTAATCAGAAAAGAAAATGCTCAGGAAAACAACAGTCAATCACTGAAACAGAGGATAACTGAATTTGGTGTCTTCTGAACCTAGGGAGGAGTTTCTCTTGTGTTCCTCACAATACCAGATAGTAATAATTCCCTTGTTTTTGTCACCTAGAATTCGACTGTCGGGTTATTGAAAGGAAAATGTTGTTTTTGCATAACAGAGCATAAGCGCACAAATTCACTTCTCGGTGCATAGATAGATATGTAAATTCAATTTTTTTTGCACACAAGGTGGCCTCTACTGCAACATATATCTTCTTTACAAGAGAATTTTAAAAAAGATGAGGAGATTTTGGAGTGCAGAGAAAGAACTTAGGCAAATACAGTGAAATATGTAGGCAATCTTTCACGGTTTGTTGAATACATAGGTATACTTTTATTTTTCAACTGATGTCATTCAATTCACCACCTTACACCAAAAAATTATGCATAGAGAAGTTCTCTTGGGCCTACCTCGTTTGGAGCTTAAAATTCAATGAAAACTCTGGGTTCCATCCTGCCAAGCGGTTCTTTGACTTTCCTACAGAACCCTTCTTGTAGAAGGCTCCCGGTTCCTGTAGAATGGAATTACATTTTTGCTAGAGCTCGATAAGTGGGAGATTTTTTAAAATAGGCTGAAAAATTGGTGGAGGATGACTGGTTAACTATTTTTGGAAGTGGTGGATACATACTCTAGTCGAGAACGTCCTGAGTGCAGAATGAACAGAGGGTGGTACATGTCTCGACTGAGCGCCTTTTAACTGCAGCATGATTCGTGGTGCAGGGGTCAGGTGACTAGACCGAACTGTTGATCTGATGTCACAGCCATAATGTTTCTGCATGTTTCTGACGACCATCACCTCTGCTCTCCCGTTACCACCACCACCACTACCATTCCCGACGATTTCTCTTTGAATGGACACTCCACAAAACTGGCTGCACATCTAATCAGCAATTTTGAATGTAACGAGGGTCATTTGGATCTCATGACGATATGCAACTGGGCGAGGGTGGCCAGTTAACTAGCCACCAATTTCACCCAATCCAGACCATTCCCATAGTCATGCAACTTTTAAAATATGATTTATGAAATTGAAGAATGAGTTTAGGCACTTACCTGCATGGTCGCGGCCGTGTTATGCAGATTTCAGGTTTTGGAACCCCATTCCTTCGTTTGTTGTTGTTGCATGCATACTGCATGCTTGGCCTATGCTGTTGCTGATGTTATTATGTTCAAGAAGAGCTTCATGCATGTCTCTTTTGCCATACTTTGTTGTCCCTGTCTCTGGAGTATGTCTTTCAGCGGGATCAGTTGCTACAGGATTCCTGTAGGATGTCCTGTGGCTGCTTCTCCTCCTGGAAAGCAAGCTAGAATGAGTAGGGTTATACAATGGAAAAGTGTCTCAGTGGATGAGGAATCTAGATGGAGGGTAACAGGTATGGTGAGTAAAACTATTGCTTGATTTGTCATTAAGGAGGTTTTGCTGGCAGTATGAGAAAATAGGATTCTTGTGTGTGCAAGAACATAAAAAAATGAGTGCAATGGAGGTGTACGGAGATGGGAAAAGATGACATGTGGTGATGGACGGAAATAGGGATGTTTACAGGCCTCATGGGCAGGTTCCCAACATTCGGGTCCTCTTCGGAGATTGATTCTGGCTTGTTTTCAGGTTCTACAGGAACTTCCTGTAGAAGACACAAAACTTCCTATAGAAGGTGAAATCCTAGTCCGAATGAGACCAAATCTTAGGAAAGGGTAGTGGTCATGGAGGAATGGATGGTGAGGGATGCTAGCAGCCTGGTGCTGACCTCTGTCCTTGTCTTTTGTGATCCTCCTAATGTGCAATATCCTTCCTACAACCTGCAATTATTCAATAGAACTTAGGTTTCTCTTTTCCTCTTTCTTTTTTCTTTTTTTTTTTTGAGACAACTGGGGCACCTCCAGGAGGTTTTCACCCTCACTGTCTACCCTAGGCGCCTCCAGGAGGTTTTCACCCAAGCATATTTTATTTTTTTATTTTTTATTATTTATTTTTTTATTTTTATTTTCCAAGGTTCTGGTGGAGTGGAGGCAGGGGCCTGCTCCACTACCAATATTGATTTATCCAGAGTTTCAACGAAATCCTGCTTAGAAAGGGATTTCCTATAGATTTTCAATCGATGCCCATTGACGAGCATGGGGATGGCTTCTTCATCAATGGTCCTGATAAGGACTAAACCATTGTCATTGCATCTCTCCACTATATCTGGTCGTAGCCATCTTGTCCTCAACTTCCCTTTGAAATCCTTATATCTTGAATCATATAATAGTGCCCAATCTCTTGGTTGAAACTATTTTTCTTTAAGGTACCGGTCATGCCATATCTTCCTCTAAAGTTGGACCACCTCTGAGTGGAGAAGGGCCTGCATTCTCTATTCATCTAGTCCATTCAACTAAATCAATCTTTCCTGTTGTGCATGACTGAGATCTAGGTCCAGCTAAGCTACCAACTTCAAGTTGTTATATCCAAATTCTATGGACAATAGAGCCTTCTTCCTGTAGACCAGCTCATAGGGTGTTAAACCCGTTGTAGTTTTCCAAGTAGTGTTGTAGGCCTAGGTGGCCTCAACCAAGTGGTCTGCCCAATATTTTCTGCTGCTGCTTACCACTTTAGTCAAAATCTTCTCCAAAGCTCTGTTAGTGACTTCCACCTGCCCATTTTCTTGTGGATGATAAAGGGTGGAAGTTTTGTGCTTGAACCTGTGATGAGCGAGCAGGTCTTCAATCAGGTTAGAAGTAAACTGACTTCCTTGATCTGTGACTAACTCTCTTGGGTAACTAAACTTGTAGAATATATTCTCCCTCAAAAACTCTGCCACCTTTTCTTCGATTGTTGCCTTGATTGCCTTTGTTTGTACCCACTTTGTTATGCAGTCCGTGCACACAATGATGTAAGAATTTTGGTTTGAAAGAGGGTTGATAGGAACCACAAAGTCCATGCCCCACTTCTCAAATGGCTCGAATGTCACTTGAGTTTGGAGGGGCATCTTATCCTTGGGAGTCGGCTTCCCCATCCTTTGACATTAGCCACATCGGTTAATGTATCTCTTGACATCTTGATGAAGAGTGGGCCAATGGTAGCCTCCCTATAGAATTTTTATGGTGGTTGTTTTTGCTACAAAGTGGCCCCCACAGGGCCCATCATGACAGGTGAGGAGGATGTCAAAAACTTCCTCCTCTCTGACACAATGCCTCAAAATCTGATATGGGCCAAGTTTAAACAGGTTACCCCCAATCCATGTGAATAGGGCATTTTTCCTCATGATCTTGCTCTTCTCTTTTGATGATAGGTGTGGCCGGACCTGTGCCAAAACCAAGTAATTTTTTATATCATTAAACCATGGAGAGAGTACTGAGATAGAAAATAGGTGTTCATCTGGCATTTGATCATCCACCAACCCTTCTTCACCTGCAGACAAATCTAGTCTAGATAGAGAATCAACAATAACATTTTCCTTACCTAGCTTATCAACAATGGTAAAATCAAATTGCTACAATAAAAGTAACCATCTAATGATACGAGCATTCACATCAGGTTTATTCATTAAATATCTAATTGTAGCATGATCAGTGTGTACGAATGTATGGTAACTAGTGATAAAGTGTCTGAACTTGTTTAGGGAATGGACTATAGCTAAGAGCTCTTTCTCTATTATGATATAATTTAGTTCTACCTTGGACAGGTTTTTGTTGAAAAAATATATGGCATATGGTAGCTTCTCTTCAACTTGTCCTAAGGCTACTCCTATGGATTTATTCGAGGCATTTGTGTGAATGTGGAAAGGTAGGGCCCAGTTTAGACCTCTCAAGATTGGGGCAGTTACCAACTTACTTTTTAATGCATCCAGAGCCTCTTGACAGTTGTCAGTCCACATGCACTCAATGTCCTTCCCCAAAAAACCAAATAATGGAGAGGCTAGCTTGCTGAAATCTTTAACGAATATTCTATAGTACCCTGCTAAGCCTAGGAAACTCTGAACATCTCTTACCTTTTGAGGAGGTGGAACCCTTTGGATGATAGCAATCTTGTTGGGATCCACCTGTAATCCTTGTTGAGAAATGGTATGACCTAGCACGGTCCCTTCAGTCATCAGAAATTCACATTTTTCTGGACTGAGGGACAGGTTCATTTCAATACACTTGGTTAAAAATTTTCCCAGATTAATCAATGCTTCTTGGAAGTTGGACCCATAAGGACTAAAGTCATCCATATAGATTTCCACCGAATCATGAACCAGTTCAGTAAAGATGCTCAATACTGCTCTCTGGAAAGTGGTAGGAGCATTGCATAACCTAAAGGGAAGGACCCGGTAGGCAAAGATACCCCATGGATAAGTGAAATTGGTCTTATCTTGGTCTTTCAGGCTGATTTGGATCTGATTATACCTGTTGAACCCATCTAGGAAGGAAAAGAACTGCTTCCTTGCCAGCCCATCTAACACTTAATCTATGAAAGGTAAAGGGAAATGATCCTTCTTGGTAACTTTGTTAAGTTATCGATAATCTACATAGATTCTCCACTTCCCGTTTTTCTTGGGCACAAGCACCAGAGGAGAAACCCACTCGCTGTCAGAGATGGGGTAAATGAATCCTGCATCTAGAAAATTTTGCAGTTCTTCTTTGACAATGTCTTTAAGGGCTGGATTCATTCTCCTCTAAGGTTGCCTGACTAGTTTACAATCCTCTTTAATGTAAATGTGATGGGTACAGACTAAAGGGTGGACTCCTTTCATCTCCTTATAGCCCCAGGAAAAGCATCCAAATGGCGGTTCAATAAGCTACACAGCTCCTTCTCCTGAGAAGGGGATAGGGATGAGTTGATCTTCAAGGTTCTTTTAGGGCCGAATTCCACATTCTTAACTCGAGGGGAGGTTGGATCAGCCACACAGAGATCCACTAAAGCACTAGCTTGGGTGTCCACCAACTCTTCCAATGGTAGCACACTCGGAGGTGGATCCTAAATCAAATTCTCAATAAGGTCATCGTTGGTGTGACGACCTCCCATGGGGACTTCCACTGTGCGACCTGGTGTAGATTAGACCTCATCCTCATCTTCCTCCTCCAACTAGAGAGTTAAGTCATGTTCTAGCAAAGGTTGGGCCGGAGGATATAAGACTAGCTACTTGGACATAGGCCCATTCTTGATGGTCATGCTCCCCACTCGACAATTGATGTAAGCATCTGCAGTAGCTAACCAAGGCCTTCCCAAAATTAAGGGATATCTAGTAAGTTTTTCCTTTGGCTGAAGGACCAAGAAGTCTGTGGGGTACTCCCAAGAATCAACAGAGACCATGACATCTTCCACAATCCCTTCGGGGGTCATGGTGGAGCGGTCTGCTAACTGTAGTACTGTCAAGGTCTTTCTTAGGGAACTCTGAAGGTTGAGTTTGAGCATAGTGTCCCTGTTGATCACATTAATGGCAGCCCCTAGATCAATCAGGGTGTGGGGGATTATGGTGCCATTAATGTGGACATTGACTACAAGACTCCCAGGGTCCAGATATTTCGGACAAATTACTTATCCCAACATTAGGTTGGATAGTTGTCCTATGACATTGATAGTTGGGGTATCTCTCTCGCGCCTGCCTAGGTGCCTGAAACACTTCTCTTTAATCAACTTGTTATAGATTGGTACATATTTTATGGCTTGGAGAAGTGGTATTTTCACACATAACTGTTTAAGCTCACCCAGAAGTTTAGTCTCTTCTGGGTTTGGTGGCGTGGTTCTAGTTAGTCTCTCAGGAAAGGGTGGAATGGCTTTGGGTTCACTTTCCTATTTCTCTTCCTCATCCTCCTTAGGAGGAGGTTGGCTGTCTAAGAGGAGCTTCCCAGATCATAGGTTGATCTCTTGAATCTCCACAACATAGGTAGGGCATGTTGTCTCTCTAGTATATACCTGTTGGGCCTGTCTGGTATTGGGGTTTGGGTTCAGTTGGGTAGGCATTTGGGGTTGTCTCGGAGTAGCAGGAGGTAATGGTTGTGGTTGAGCAGGTGGTGGAGGCAAAATGGTGGGAGGAGAGTTGTATTTGGGCCTCCACCCCTGTTGAGGTGCATTTCACTGAGGTTGGGACTGAACATGAGAATGAAATGAATGAGCAGTAGGTTGAGTATGGTATTGAGATGGATATGACCAAGGATGGGGTGCGGACCAAGAAATATGAGCAGGGGGACCCCAAGAAGGTTTCTGAGTGGATTGGTTGGGGTTGTAATAAGTCTGGGATGCCCCTTGCATCCCTTGCTGGTAAGGTCTGGATCCATGTGGCCTCCTTTGGTTTAGGAAGTAGAGTGGTTTAGTGGCTCCTCCAGTCCCTTGGTACATAGATTTAAGTCTGGGTAAGGTTGGGCACTAGTTTGTAGGGTGGTCTTCCTCACAAACGAAACATACCTCTACTGAGTACAATGGACACTCGTTCCGAGGATGTTTCCTTGTACATCTAGGACATAAGATGGCCAAAGCCCTCTCAGCTTCCTCTTTCTTCTATTTGATTCGAAAAGTATCTAGTTGCATGGCAATGGTCTATCTCATCTCACTTTTAAGGTCTTCCATCTGATTTGCAAACTCATGTTTGGAGAAGGCGGCACTGGCTAAGAGTTGATTCCCCCTATCTCTTTTCCGGGTTGCCCTAGAATGGTTTCTAAACACAGTATTTATGTCATCATAAGGTAGTTGGTAGATGTCTCCTCCAACCACCAAATGGAGGGTATCTAGAAGGTCTTTAGGGATTCCTCAAAGCAAAACCAAATTCAGAGATTCGGGGTCAAGTGTGCACCTGGCCCTTTTATAACTGAGTTGGAACCTTTCCTCGTAATCTTCTAAAGAATCATCGCTTCCCATGGTCATCCGAAAGGTTTCTCCCTTCATTTCCTTTGACCTATAATAATCACGATATTTGTTGTTAAAGGCTTGTTGCATCTGAGCCCAAGTTGTGATACTGTTTCTAGGTAACCCCATGAACCAGTGCAGTGCTGCATCCTTGAGGGTAGAGGGAAAGAGTTTCAACTTCTGCTCATCTTCTGCATAGTCATAGGTTCGACAAATGACAATAATTTCAAACAAGAAATTATCAGGGTCTTCAGTGGTCAATCAATGGAAGTGAGGTAAGCTGAGGGACTTATGTTTTTCATTTTTGTGTCCTCATTGGTCTCTTGGATGGGAAAGGCACCTTCTATTCTTTCCTCATCACCTATGCCATTCCTATGTTTGGCCATGGTCTCAGGAGGAATGTTTTCTTGCTCTTCTTTTATTAAAGGATATTAGTGTATATTTGGAGGTTCACTACCATCGAAGAAGAGAGAAGGGTGACTCATTGATGTGGTGGTGGTTTTGGGTAATAATTTTCCTGAATTGTCTCTGCTCCTATGAGGCATGAAATGAAATATTTTTGGTTGATTTTTTTTTTTTCTATTTGTACCTGCAAAACTGAAATTGATTGAACAACAAATTACAACTAACTAAATAAACCTTGTTGAAATGGAAATTGCAGAATTGAAATGAAGGCAGGAAATGACTAATTTATGCTTGCTGAAATGAAATTGCAGAAGTGAAATGCTAAGCTACGATGGCAGAATTGAAATCACGAAATTGAAATGCTAATATACGCTTGCAGAATTGAAATTGTGGAATTGAAATACTAATATACGCTTGCAGAATTGAAATTGTGGAATTGAAATGCTAATTTATACTTGCAGAATTGAAATGCTAGTCTAAGAAAGTAGGAAATGTCTGATCTACTTTTGTAGAAATGAAATTGCAGAATGGAAATGAAACAACTACTCTACTCTTGCTGAAATAAACTACTTAGCAGAAGGTTGGAGTATAAAATAGAAGAAAAGTAGCAATCACAAATACTCTGATGCTTCCCTAGCAACGAAACCAAAAAGATGGTGGACTCTAGTATTGCAACAATGATGTTGCAACTCCTGGGACTCCCTTCTTTACTTTTATCAACCTAGTTGTTCGTAACAAACTTGGAAGCGACGGTGCTATATGCACAAGTACTAGCTCTTGCCATGGGCTTTCACTTGATCAGCTGGCACAAGTCTGCTAGGAGCTTAAGACAACTTTTATGAGCTCTTAGAAGAAACTTTTAACTATGATGGATGAAAACTAACTCAAAGGAGGCTAGTCTACTTGTAGAAAGAAGTTGAAAGATGAAAAGAAACGCAAACCCTAGCAAACCCTAGTTTTACTCACTAGCCCTACTGGTGCAAGAAAAGAGAAGAAAGCAGTGGAATTGGTTGCCATTGACTCTTGGAAAGGTAAAATGCATGTGAATAAGGCACTTCTGAAGAGAATTATGAAGAAAATATCTTTTTTCATTTTTGAGTAATTTCGCAGAATTATTATGCATGTGCTTTGACTATTTTTGACTGTGCAGAGGTTGATTGGCGAAAGGAAATGGAGTGGGTGCTTGAAAGAGGTTTTGAAGGTGATAAGAGGGCCTAAGGGGTCCCTAATACCCTTCTAGAGAGTTTCACAGTGTTCAGATCTTGAATAACCACTCACGTGAACTTCTATAGGAAGTCTGCATGGGTTCTATAGGATGTTCTAAAGGAAGATCCAAAAGAGGATTTTGGATGGTTGATGGTGGAAAAATGGTGGGAAAGTGGAAATGAATGATAGATAAGGATGTTAAGGTGTCTAGGACCTAGTAAATGAGGCTAAGGAGTGATGAAGGTGGTTGGATTTGATCAAGGATGTAGGGAGCAATGTTGCACAAGAATGTAGAAATTAGGGAAAACTGGGAAAATGTGGAAAATGAAGGGAAGGAAGCTTGTATTAGGGGTTGGACTAGGTTGTATGATAGAGGAAGGGTAGGCAGGGAGGTATCATAGGTGTTCTGCACACTATTTTCCAAAACTGGTCAAATAAAGTCTAGGAAAAAACTAGAGATCTAGCTATTTTGACCTACTTTCACCTAAAAACCAGGAACATCATGAACATAAGTTTATTGGCAGAAAATCATGCAAGATAAATATGGAAAATAAGCAAGAACAGATTCTAAACATGCAAGTACAACTAGTATCAACTTTCCTAACTGAAAATCTAACACTAGCAATTACATGAAGAGTCAAAAACAATGTTTTTGTGGCAACAAGTATGCCTTGGTCTCAGCTCATGGTCCCAAGGAGGGAGAGATGAGATCAAGGATTGCTTGGTGGCCTTTCTGTAGGTATTTTCCTTTACCAAACTATCAAATCAACCTGAAGCATGAAAAGCTATTTCAATCATCGAAAACGACCTAAGTAACAAAGCAATATTTTAATCTAAATAGTAGAAATTATTCTATGAATGCAACAAAAACACATAAAAGTACACAAAGGAGGTACTGGAACTTGGGTTGGGCCCAACCCCAAGAGCTACAACCTCCTAAGAAATCTCAGAGCTGGTACAAGGTGAAATTTATCTCCATTACTCGAAAAATAATCATGTCACAAAATTGTTACAGCAAAAGCTCAAAGTTGAGCTGAAAGGCAGAGATGCACTCAAGTGTGAAAAATAACTGTTCAATGGCTAAACTACTAAGGCTCGAAGCCTACCCACTTATGCATTACAAGGACTCCCAACAACCCTCCTTACCTTTAGGGGCTTGGCTGCTCAAGGCTGTAGTTAATCAACCAGTTCACAAAATTTGCTCGGCTGCCCCTTGAAATCATCTTTGGTGGGTTGTTGAACTCTAAGCTGATGGTGGAGAACTCAAGGAAGGGGTCATTTAGTGCTGAAGACACCCTTCCTACAAATCCTCAGCCTTGTTCCTTCGTATTTGGCTATCAAGTAGCTCATAAATGCTTGACCTTGGTCCAAAAGATGTCTAAAAATCTGCAATAAACATGTATTAGACTTTGTGTTCAAGTGACTATTCTCATTCATTCAATTAACATAAATATATTCAAAAGCATGCATAGAACTATGAAGAATGGTGATTTAATCGATAATAATAGGAAAAATGAGTCCAATAAGTTACCCATTTTTGGGGCTCATCAAAGGGGGTTCAATGATCAGACTATACTTTGAGCTCGATCTTTCATTTCTTCTAAATAATCCCCCACATCATCTAGTGCCAAACATTAAGGTAACTACATAAGCCTCTTTTCACATAACAACATTTTAATCCAAGTCTTTAATGATTTCAAGTACTTACCTCGTAGTCCCTTAAAGAGTGTGAGTTCTGCTTCACTATAGCTGATATTTCTATCGAACAAAAACTCAGTCACAAAACCTCCAAGTGTGCAATAAATCCAATGATCCATGACCTGTGTGATATTGCTTTCTAATGCTTCCAGATGTTGCACTAGTTCTAGATTCCACACTATAGGGCTATCAGGCTTCCACATTCTCTGATTATCGGCCACATATACTTTGTTAGGGAAGAAACATAAGAAAATGTTGGTCTCATCTGTGTATAAATATCCCTGCAACCACTATTCCTTAGATAATTTAGGGCTCCTGTTCTCCCGAGCCACAAATGCATACACTTTTTGTTCAATCCAATTTTCAATCTCTTTCTTTGTGGGAAACTATTTATCACACATCTCTTAGATAGATCCTAGTCCCAACAATGGAACCATTTGTTGGCTTAAGGGTGCCTGACCTAGGTTCAGGGTTAATTGTGCCAACCAACAAAACCCTAACTACTAGCCCTTTCAGCAAAAACTTGAATAATGCAGGCTGCAGTCTCACCTGAAGTAGTATTGGGGGATGTTAGAACTAGGTTTCTGTATCCAGGGATCATGTGATATGTATTCTGAAGCCCTTCTATATCAGATCTGACTTCATGCAGATCTGTTTCTTCCTATGGTCTGCTACTACAACTCTATCCATATGGCTTCCAGACCTTCACGAAGGTCTATGTTCAAGATATTTAGACCTAAAAGAGGAAGACATACAACTTTCTCTTAGTAAATAATAACCCTCAATCCACCTTCACGTATATCTACCCGCTGTGGACAGTTATCATAACATATTTAACCACTACCTTTGCGAAAATAAATGATTACTTATTTCATGCATAGATATTAAAGATTTAACATATTCGCGGGATAGTTACACTTTATTTCACAGAAACAAGATCATTGAGTGATAATTTATGACTTGAACATAAGAGTAGGGCATAAATGTAATATATTTGGTCCAAAATTAGTCTTTATTAGATTCAGCGTTCCAAATACAGACTCTTCCACCCTGTGCACCCAGCTGCAGGGGCCTGCGCACTCCATTGTGGACTTTCCAAGGTCTTCGCACACTCAGCTGTAGGAGCCTTCCCCTTTTGTGTAAGCATAGGAAAAAAGAGCTTTCCTACCTTAACACTTTCCCTTACACTTCTTCTTCTTCAAAAGATTGTTATCTCTAGACTCTCTATGACTCAAATATTTATAGCCTTTCTATTACAATATCATGGCCCGCAGCCTGTGGGTGAGTCTCAAAGCCGACCTATAACTTACCCATACAAGGGGCTAAAGTCCCTTTAACTCCTACTTAGATGCACACTCTACTTCCACATTTCGCAGAGACTTTATATTCTATATAAATTCTACTCAAAATTGATTAAATTAACCCAAAATTGACGCCAGGGACCCTTTCCCAACAATCCTAGTCCTATCTTTTCTTTGAGCTAGAAGTTTATATAGTTTCCATTATTCCAATGACCAACTCTTCTGCTCGGATTTAGTCTTAGTTGTTGACCCATTCATCCTTAATACTCCTCTATATGGAATATCAAAGCTCCACTTCTTGTAACTTTTATTAAGGTGAAGTTACGAAATCACAAGATTATGATTCGCCTTTAGCCCTTTTTTCTTCACCCTTTGTTGTTTTTCACCATAGGAATGACTGATGTGACCAACAACTTCATACACCTCTATGATGAAATTATGGGGCTCCCCATATCATAACTTTATTAAGGTGGAACATTATGAAATTGGGAGATCCTAAAATCCCAACCCTTTAGCCCCTTTTTCTTTGCCCCCTAGTGGCTTTCCACCAAAGGACTGGGTGTTGTGACCGACGACATAAATCTTAGGTGTTAATCCCTTCAAGATCCTTCCGGAGGCATATCTCCTTGTGTTATCGCTCTTCACCCTTGGTTCTTTTAGCTTCCATGACCAAACAGAGCTACATCAGAGCTCCCTAGTATCAAATTTTTCTTCAAAATTAAATTATGGAGGAGTTACAAAATCTTTAGCCTTTGATACACATGTCATCTCCATAACATTTAGGTGCTTATCCCTTCAACACACCCTTGTTTCTTTGGGTTTCCATGACCAAGTTCCAATCAATAGTAGAACTCTCTATATCAAGAATTTTTCAAAAATAAATTACAGAGGAGTTACAAGAACTTTGACCTACGAAATGTACTTCCCAAATGCAATCATTCTCTTGTCATTAACCCCATGCGACATCTCCTTAGTTGTGATACGTGTCACTATATTTTTCTCTATTAGTCCACTCAATAATGCTAATATGATTGCCACATCTCCTCCATACAACCATTTCATGTCGACATTATCTGCGATTGTCAACTCCTGAGGGCCATTCAACTATTTCCATGTGTCTTGTCAGAGGAGAGAGAAAGGGTCCCTCAGTCCTTGGTTTTGCAATACATTTACTTTGTAAACCATTTTCCTGAAAACCCTTTCTGCTTTTAAATAATTCAATAATAAGAACTTACGAAACTTTGAAATTCTGATATTCCAACCTTCTTATTGACTGAGACTCTGACCTCCAAAATTTTGACCTCCCGAAGCTTCGACGTTCGGAGAATCAGCTCTATCGTATCAGATTGGTACTTTATTAAAAAATAATTATATTTAGGTTACTAAACCTCCGACCTCTGATATTTGACCTTCTGATATTTCATCCTTTCATGATTCCACCCTTCCGACTTCATAAGCCTTTGGCCCACCAAAATTTTTGGTTCCAAAATTTGGCCTACTTTCTTGGATCCAAAATTTTTCCTTCTCCTAAGGACTTCAAGATGCTTACATCAGCTATGAGTAAATTTTGATCCCAAGATCCATTTATGGACTCCCACATATCATTGGAAATATTTTTCAGAGCACTTTCTAGTGGAGAATGTCCAATGTGGTCTTTGAGTCCAATTTCTACCCAAAAAATGGTTGCAAACTCTCTGCTTGGAATTTGCCTCAATTCTAGTCTGGTTGACATTAATTCCAACATACCAAGTGACACCGATCAATCATACAATGTCAATTGTACAACACCACAAACTTACTAGGGAACCATAGGGGACCCAAGGGTTACCCATCACTCTAGGCCCCTCTAATATCTCGCAACCTTACTCGGATAAGTGCTTGGTCTCTAAACATTCTAGCACATAAGACAAGGCCAAGCCATATTGTTTGGAACATCCATTATTGGAGCCACCTTATTGGGATCTAACTCCTCTCAGGGAACCCCCACCACCAACCCTCGGGGTAATACAAATAGTAACCTATAGGGTACTCCAACCAACCCCACCCGCAAGGTTCCCCAAGAAATACTACCCGATAGGGTACACCAATACCAATACCAATGCCAACACACAAGGTCATTACATCATGGATAACACCAATGAGATACCATTTGTCACTTCTTTAAATCTCCAAGATTTCATGAAAATCACAAACAATCCCATTGCTTGTAATAAAAAATTCCACCCCATGCCAACTGAGTTACCATCAAGTTTACCTAACTTCAAAGAAAAATAAGGGGAATACCCATCCAATCATATCATGACATTCCACCTGTGGTGATTTATTAAATAAAAATGTGTATATCTAATATTCACTTGTCCTATGGTGGTGATTACTACAAGTATATTTTGTATTCCACTATGCAAGGATGGAAATTGATCATCCACATGAAGAAAAGTATGTGTCTTATCAAGATGATCAACCACATGATGATCAATATGTGCCCTATCAACTTGACCAACCACTAGAGGAAAAACATGTGCCCTATCAAGTTGAGAAATTGTCACTAGGGGAACAATATGTTCCATATCAAGCTAATCAACCACTAGAGGAAGAAGATGTGCCCTATCAAGAAGATCAACCACTAGAAGAATGGTTTTTTCCCTCTCAAGTTGATAGGATAACATGGAGCTACAATGGTTTGGAAAGGGGTGGAAGGTTTGTAGAAAATTTGGATGCAAGAACAATAGAGGACCTTGGGGATCCTATCCGTGCTTGCAGTATTAGATGACATGTCAATAAAATCATTTGATGATATTTTGAGAAACATATAGTTGCTGCACAAGATCTGATGCTTGTTGGATTGATCAAACATAAGAAACTAAAACATGCCACAAAGATTTTGGGTGTCAAATATGCTAAAAGAAGGAAGAGATGTATGAATGTCACTGAAAATATATCAAAGGAATTCACTATGTTTGGAAAATCAAGAAAACCTAATGTTCAAGTTACTCGCCAGAAAATTACAACTACTATTGTTGCACCAAGTACATCAAGATAACAAAGGTTGGAAACAATGTAAAAATTTCTCCATGTCTCAAGAAACATATTGCTCAAGCATACCAAATTTAGTGTTTGAGTAACTAAAAATGATGAATCTACTTGTTGGGATCTTATGACCAATAACCCTAGCAGGACAGGTTTAAGGAAAGAATTAGAGCATTTGTGGTAGATTATTTGGAGAGCCATTCCCGTTCTATTCCAAATAGAAAGCATGTTGTACAACATTGCATAGCTAAAGGTGAGTATGTAGATCACATTAAGCACGTTGTAGAAATGATAGAAGTTGCATTGTTCAAGGAATTATAGGAAATAAATCAGCATGTGAAGATATCCATAAGGATGTTTCAGAAATTTAGACTACGGTTTATTAGTCCTAATAAAAACCATGACACATGTTGTTGCTGATATCATGTTGAATCTCAACTTCATTACGAGACTTTCCAGGAATTTTACATGAAGAACTATCACGATGACCCTCCTCCTCCTACAAAGCGTGACTTTATTCATCAATATTGTGCAAAAGGGAGCCAAGATATTTGTTTTACAAGAAATTATATATAGGTGGGAGACGATGCATTGAAAGTGGTGATTTGGCCTTGTTCCATAGGAAATTTCCTATTAATCCCAACTAGTCTAGGATGTCAGACATCACTGTCACATGGAAGCGATATGAGTATGCTACGGGAAATAAACTATCTTATTCAACTCCAGAACCTAGGAGCATCAGATAAGTTGAGGATAAGATTCCAATTTCATAATTAATGGGGGTGTTTCAAAACTAGATCTATAAATATATCAAACACTCGCACAGGTCCAGGTGGAAAGCTTATGATTTTAAGCATTCTCGTGGAGTATTCTAGCTAGGCACAATCTTATCAGTGGTAGAATTTTTTCAAAATTAGATATTTTCTCCTCATATAAATATCCAGAGTGAGTACTGTCACTCGAACCAAGTGTCCATATTTGTATATGTTTTGTACAAACATGCACAATTTAAAGTTGATGGTAGGGACAACACTAAAAAGTCACATGATGTGATTAAGGAGTATCACTTTTACGTCAATGACGATCATGAGCAAGAAACATTGTTAATGCAACGTTTCTTTGACCTGATTTATGAATCATTAAAATAAATGACATATTATTAAGAAAGCATTGGATATGGTGAGATTGTTGTGTAGGGCATCTTAAGCCAACAAGTAGTTTTTATTGGTTGAGCTGACTACACAAGAAGACAAAAATTTAGTATACTTGGAGCTATTTTTAAATAGGACATGGAGAGGGTGAGCATGATGGTGAAAGTTCTTGTGTGAATCGAGGACTTAAGAGGTACTAAATTATTCATGATGCAAATTGGCTAAAATAATGCCTAGAGGTGGTCAACTAGTGCATATCCCATTTAGGAACTAAAGGTTGTGAATCTATTAGGCTTGTGCATAGGTTCTTCTGGAATGTTAAACTTGGTGATGCGAATAGATACATTCCTTGGTATTGTAATACTATAGAAGGAACAAAGGAATTAAACTCAGTGTAGAGAAAAGACATTTGGGAAATATTTGCAACCGAGACAAGAAAATTCGAATGTTTTTGTGAGTTTTTCATTTGTGTTGATGGAGGTTGACTTGATCATTGTGAAAAACATGTGTACATGAAAGGGTGGAAATATGTTCCTAGTAATCCAAAGGGACCTCATCCAATTATGACGTGGAAAGAGATGCATGATGAAGAGGCCATCGTTTCACTTGATTATGATTGCATCTTTGATCTTGTAAGAGAAGGTATGTGGCCTATATATCATTAATGGTTTCATCTATAAATTAAAATTTGAATGTATTTAACTAATACATATTTTGTATTTGAGTTGTAGGTGATTTTTTTGCTGTCACCACCCCCTCAGGAAATGAAGATAATGTGGCCTACTATTTTATGCAATGCAAGCAGGTGAAAATCAAGTTGGTGCTACTATATGAAGACAAAAAATTCACATACCAAATTGGTGACATGGTTTTGATGGGCCATTTTTTTGAAAAGGTTAAGAAATAGGATGATCACATCATTTATAGATATTTTATGCCTAAATATATATATTTCCAATAAAATCATCTATTGATATTAACTCAGATCAATCTCATAGAAATCAAAACAAAGAAAGGTGAAACAAGGAGATGGAAGATGACAGAATGAGACCATGAACATATTATGGAGACTTGCATCCCTATGATCCATTGGACATATGAGTACATAATGCAAATGGAAAACCTTGAAGCTAAGTCTATAGAATTCAAGTGTAATCTAATCTATTATAAGACATCAACATATGGATTTTGTAATTTAGAAACGTGACAATTGAATACTATCGTAATTTTGTATTTTTGAACAAAGAAATGTTTCCCTCTAGTTTAGGATGGATTCATAATGGTCTATATCTCTTATATAAACTTTAGCTTCCTTGAGGTGCTTAAGTTTCTAAAGTTTTCCAAATTTCAAGGAGGGTTTATTTTTAGGGATAGGATCCTTATGTGTATCCCATAGATCTAAAATTTAATTAAAATTTAGAATTAAGAGAGATTTAGATGTAAATTTAAATACATTTTTTGATATAATTTTTTTTTAAACGTAATGTATAATATTCATGTTGAGCATGGAAGAAATCTTCTAGATATGCATCATAATGGGTTTTAGAAAATCCATTTCAATATCTAACATTAACCAAGTTGATATAATACTATAATACTTAAAATGGAAATTCAACGATTTAGGTTATGAACAACATTGCATTTTTTTAAAATTATTAATAAATGCCATGTGCCATTTTGATATAAAGCATGGAAAGAGTTACACACATGATTCATATTGGATTGTAAAAAGTGAAACATATAAAACACACACACACACACATATCATGTTATGGCTATTAAGTTCTTGTAGATAACCTCAAAAGAAATAAAATCGAATAAAACTTACTTGTAGTTAACATCTTGACATCTTTTAAAATCATTGTAATTTAACATACATTTATTGCACTAAAAGACACTTTCTAGAAGTTCAATATTAAACTGATATACATGATATATTTTATTTTATTTTAAGTATCAATGTGACTTGATTCATAGTGAGATTGTACTTATTTTCCTAGTCTATGAAACTAGAAATCAAAATTGTTGTTTTGTAAAATTTTACTTCTTGAATGCTCTTATTTGAAGGTCTTAAGATAAGGAATTGATTGAAATATTTGGATAGCCAAGAAAATTTAGGAAGTTCATAAAATTATATAAAACTATCTAGAAACATAACATTAATTTTGTTTCCGTATATTAAATTCCAATACATATGACTTAGATCATGTTATGACTAATCTCTTTAGATGACCTCAAAATAAATAAAAATGAATAACACTTATTTTCTTTTTACTGTTTGAATACATCTTTTAAAATTTAATTTAAAACTTTTTTCAACCCTATTTGTGTTTTTTAATTAAACCATGATACATTTTAGTTCATTTTAGGTATCAAAGTGACTTGCATCATAGTCTAATATTGTACTTATTTTCTTAGTCTATGAAACTAGAAATCAAAATTGTCATCTTCTTTAATAAAATTTATACTATAGAAATTTTGTTAAACTAGCGAAATAATTTACAAATCCATAAATTGAAATAACGAATGTATCAATAAACTATCCATATGAAAATATAAAAAATTTACATTACATGAACATCCATAAATTGAAATAATAAGCATCCATAAACTGAAATAATTTTCATGCATCCATAATCTGTTCATGTACAAAAATATAGAAAGTCTATATCGCATATGAATGTGCCTAAAAATATGCAAAATATCTATGGTCCACTCTATAAAGTATCACTCCTAGAACACTTATGTCAGTTCCGCTGTGAAAAGTAAGCATCCATAATCTGGTACTGCAATATAACACATTCAAATTCAAATTAATTAGAACAATATTTGCACAAAATAAAAAATATGGAAATAAATTATTTTTAACTATGCATTTAATTAGTCCCTTTCCAATGGCTTAGTCAAGTGCAAATGGAAGTGAGGTGGGATGGGGTTTTGATCAATCTAGGTTTGGTTTTCCCCTGATTATGGTTCAGTCGAGTGTAAATGGAAGTGAGGTGCGATGGGGGTCTATCAATCTGGGTTTGGTGCTCCCCTGCCTATGGATCAAAGCTTGGGGCATGTATCAATGGACCCACATCATAAATGCCTCGATACCCAACATCCCACCCAATGATGCATCCATGCAATTGAGACATCAACACCACTTTTCATATGGGCCTATGTACACAATGGAAAATACAAATTATAATTAGTCTATGAATTAATTAGAATGCATACATGTAACTTAAAAAAAGAAAATGTTGAAATCTTAGGAATAAATATGTTTACCTCAATTTTTGGTCCATGTGATTGTACATAGTGACTCTCCTCCACATGAGTGTTATGAGGTGGGGATGGAGGAGGATACGATATGTAAACATGCACTAGAGGAGGCTTTGTTGGTTGATCAACTACCCCCTCGAATGACCTCAAAATCTCATCCATGTAGGTGGGTTGTGTATGCATGTTATCATAAACTTATTAATATAAATGAAATTTGATACAAAATTATTAATATAAATAATGTAGAATTTGATGATAAGAGTAAAAATTCCATATATATGTACTTGGTTTGTGTCACGCGGGTTGTGCACCCTTCAAGTGTCATGGATGGTATCATGACACATACATGCATATGAAAAAATATGGTAACTCTTTATATTCTTGAGAGATGAATCATTGTATAATTGAATTGGTGGATCACGAGCAAGTAGAGGTGGTCTGCTCATCTCTCCATGCAATGCGAAATGTGCAATGGCTAATGTCCTATGGATGTTATCTGCAATGCTATTCCTAGTCTTAGTGCTGAGATGTGATGTTGTTCTAGCTCCGTTGGTAATACCACGCCCCGAGATGGTCGTGGAAATAGTCTCAGAGGTGGTGGTACATGCACAGGGTCCCTATGATCCCTTGCATGATCATAGCTACGTCCCAAGATGGGTCCATAAAAGTCAAATCTAGTGCTGGTGTAATCTAGCCTCATATGTGGCACGAAATATGCATATATATTCTTTGCGAAGTAAGTGGGGACCTAGTCATGGTGGGGGAGTTGGTCCCAAGCTCTAATGAATTGATCATAAACAAAAGGGGCCACATTAACATTCTTAAAATATTTGAGTGGAATCAGATCAATATATCTAGCACGACTGTCTAGAGGGATGTCAAACAACTCCCCACAAACAACAATGTCTTCGATGACATATTTCACTGCCTCCCAAGTATGTGGGCCTCTAACCTCCACCCTCCTAATTCTATGTATGGAATGTAGGAGGTGGCTCTATGTGCTCACCCTCTAGTATGTCTCGATTAACCTATTTATCCTATTCAACATCAAAGACAAGCTATTCCTAGTAGGTAAACTAGTAGAGATTTTACTTAGCTCTTGTGTTATCCATGTCTATTGGCCCTAACATCCTCAACTATAATATTGTCTATAGCATCGTTCCATTAAGTTATTGACGTTGCACCATGATCCTCAACTTTTCCCTGCTGAGGGTCTACAAATCGTAAACATAATTTAACCTATACAACAAAATAGAAGCATAATAGCATATACATTAAATTCAAACACAACAATTGAAGATGATTTAAAAATTAAAGAAAATTTCAATATAACATAAACACAAATTTTAAAGAGAATTTAAAAATGCAAGAGGTTTACCTGCAACTAGTGGAGAAGGTCCACTATCTAAGACAAGATCATCCATAGAGACAAAAACATTATGTTTGACACTCTTAATGGTGTTGAATCCAGGATTTATGAGTGGAAAATGCACTCTAGTTGGGCTATGTGATCTATCACGAGCCTGACCATGTATAGCAGACCCGCCCAGACTTTGACTCCCTGCGGTTGGGGGGCGTATAGGAGATGCCTCCGCATATTACATATAATACATATATAAACTAAGTCAAGAGAAGATGTTGACTAAACTATTACATATAATACATATAAAGTAATACAAGGAAAGAATGTTGACCTAGAAATAATGTTGTCAAGAAAACCATCTATAAACTCAAGTAGAATAATCTAGCCTAAATTCCTAAACTTCAGAGTCCCTTTTTGATAATTTATCAACCAAATTATTGAGTTCCATGTAAACAAAATCAAAAGAGGTGATCAAATATAGCTTCACACTTTTTCTCATGTCTAAATAATGCATGTTATTCATAGAGCATAAATATGTAACAAATTAAAATAAACCTCTTTGCAAAACTAATAAAATTTCATGCCAACCAAATACTCCAGAAGACAAGTTCTTATAATGTTTGACTTTGACACATGACATGTGTTAGTAAAAATGCTGAGGAGGGGAGGGGGGTGAATTAGTATTTTTATTTCAGTGTTAATTTTAATTCGATATTTAGAAATGTTCATGCTACTATCATTCATGAAACCCACGTGTGTCACGACTTCAGTGAAATAAAACTGTGTATATCCAGTTTACTTAATTTGTCATAAATTCCATCAATGAGTTAACTTAACTATTTCATTATTAATTCATTTTCCATCCAGTATTGAGTAAAGAATAGATAAATCAAAACACATACGAAAAGCATCAACACATATGAACACCAATATTTTAGCTGGAAACACAATGTGGGAGAAAACCACCATTGTTGTAATCTTTGTATTCTTTCTTATTATATAAAGAAAATATTCATTACATATTGTACTAGTGTAGACTCTTACCATCACATAGGCACCCACCTTCAAGAGGATAAAACCTCCCCCTATTCTCCAGTGCCTACTAGAAGGGAGCTACAACCCCTTGATCTCGTTTACCAGCTCCTAATGGAAGGGGGCTCCTACCTCCTCAGTGAAGCCTGCCACCCTCAACACCTTGTGGACCACATTTCAGAATATTTCACATTGGATCCACATGTATCAAGCAAACATCAAAACCTATAAGCCACCTTTCATCAAATTTTCAAACTTGACCCACATCAACAATAAGCCCAAACCAAAATGCCAAACTAAAATACTTAATCATAGAATCTGAAATACAATCATTGGATCAGCACTGAAAATCAATCACCAATAAGTTGATTTATTGATGCAACTGAATCAATAAATGTTGAACCAACCCCAAGCTACCAATCAACCAATAACTAATCAAATCAAGATCAATCAACCATTCAACCATTCACTGAGTAATCATACTATTAGTCATCATAGAAACAAAGTTTTCTCATTGAAAACCTTGATGAAAATTAACTTTAGAATATATACACGACTATTATCATACTCATGTATATATGCACTTCCTATGCATATAATCTGCATACATATCTCAAATCACTACCTACTAAAACAGTGTCAAATTGAATCACTCTAACAATAATTGAATCACTAAAAGATGAATCACAATAACAACTAATCACATATGCTTATTGAATAACCAATCATAATACAATATAATCATTCATCAACATACCAAGCCACAACCTAATCAACCCAATCAATAATTCTAGATACAAACTGTGCTTATCAAGACATCATTTACGAAGAATATAAAAATAGAACAAAAATCATCAACTATCATCATCATCAAACTACAAATTAAACCCTAGTACATATACACAACCTCCATAAAACAAATCTATGTGTACACGATTACCATGTATAAGGCCCACTTATATATTTTGAAATATTGGATAAATCATCACATAATTTATACATGACAATACTGAACCATATCTGCATATGTACACGACATTACTAAAGAAAACTTGCATACAAATCTTAAATTATGAGACCAACCTTCACTACAAACATAACATACTTTATACAAATTATATTGTCAAAACATAGATAACTTCAAATGCATTCAAACATATTTTGCATCATTAGATACTCAAACATAAACAAATCAATCAAGTATAAGCATTACTACTCAATGCGCTTTTAGATCTTCCATACCTAAGCCTTCTCCTAACTCCCTGGCACACAATTGTTTCACATCAGATCACACATGAGGAAAGCATTACTTTCACACATAACAACTTGATGTCCATCTCCTTACATATTTTTTTTCCTTTTTCAATACCTCAAGCAAATCCCTTGGTAATGTTTTTAGTATTTGTTGGTGGGATCAAATAGATGTTTCCACACATTACTATGGGCAATTACAATGGCAATGACTCCTGGTATCTAGATTTCCATGGTTCAGGTTATGTATGTGACTTTTGTTCATGGGACCTGCGTATGTACATGACTCTTCCTCACAAGAACCACTTATACTTCTCAGACATCCCATTTGTCATCCATCTGTAAATGAACTACCATTTCTCTTTCGTATCCTCTAAAATATTTTTACCATGTGAAATAGTTGCATAATCATCATATTATCACCATGTTGACATCAATGACATATTTATCAAGAAAGTTTCCATGAAGGAAAATACATTATTCATAATGCCAACAATCTCCCCCTTTAGACTTGATGGCAACCCCTTTGGTGTTTGGAAACCACCTCCAAATACTTACAAAAACCAAGTATTCTCTCCCCCTTTGACATCAAGGGAAAAGGGCTAAACTAGGCTGAATGAAGTACTTCACTTGTAGAGCTCAATATTGTAAGTCTGATCCGCTGATAATAAATTTGCATGTTGACCATGCTCCCCCTGAGCATATGCTAAACCTTCTAAAGATATGCAATAAAAGTACAAGATTTGAAATATATGACCTTTCCCTTCACCAATTACTCTATGCTCCCATGATTACATCAATCACCCAACATAATGGGTTTAAATATTGGACTCAACTTTATATCTATTACCCACAATAATGGGGTCACATGCATTACATGACTTTATCTCAATATTCCATGCATGACTGAATTTGGAAATGATGACAACATGGATCTTTTCATGACCTTTACATCAAGAGACATGTATGACATATAAAACCATAAACAAGAATCTCAACAATGAAGTAGAAAGACCATGATAGTCATCAACAACAACCATGCACCATATAAGAATCTGCAACATAATCATCTGACAACAAAACCATAATTTGCATAATGAAAGCAACATGAATATCCTCACCATCAAGAAGAAATAATCATATGTTGGTTTAGATTGCGCTGACCCAGGTTCGATCTATACTGCGCACCAACAAAACCCTTAATCATTGGCTCTTTCGACAACAACCTGTAAACAAATTGCAATATCACAAGAAGTGACTATGGGAAGATGCAGCACTAGGTTTCTGTAGCCTTGAGGGATGATACGATGTCATATTTTTATGTTCTTTTATCTTTAACATACATATATTACTTCACCACATTCATTTAATCACATAAACATATCATGTAAACCCATAATGATTACTACACTATAATAAAACTTCTATGCTACAACATATAATAAGAAAATATGCATGAAGACATAAGTTTTATTGTGCTTCATTGTTGGGCAGTGGATCCCCCCATAGCAGGTTTTTGGGGCTTGTAGCCTGAATTTTGGTCAAAAGTAATCTAAGACCCTGTGAAATGTGGGTGCGGAGCGCGAGAGTCTAGGGTTGTCTGCCCCAAAATATTGTAATTTAATATAGAATGTGTCAACCTACCCATGGCCTGCGGACCATGGGAATGTATAAATAGAGTGAGGCACTAAGGGTAGAAGTCAGTTTTTGGTTAGAGTTGATCTTAAGTGATATGGGCTTTTGAATCCGATATTCACTTTGAGTCTGTAAGTCTGAGTCTTGGGTTGTAGGAATGGGAGGAGGCTCTGCAGTTGTGTGCGTAGAAGCCTGGTAGAGTCCTCAGCTATGTGTGCGAACCCCTACAGCTGAGTACGCAGGGAAAAGTTGGGATTGTAACGAAACAAAAGTTTAATAAAAGCTAAGTTGATTCTGAAATATTGTGCATCTATTCATAGATCTGTATGTTTATGCTTCTGTTATATGTTTATGCATCTCCTTACAGTTTATGATTGCGCACACTGGTTATGAATGTTGAATGATTGATAAGAATATTGGGCCCACAAAATTAAGTTAAGATCTATAATAATAACGTAGTAAGGATAAAGGATTTAGATTGCGCTTCTTCGCACTCTTTATGGAGCTATGCAAATGTTAGACAACTACGCAGAGCCATGCGAGTGCGTAGGATTGGTTCGCGAACTTCCCAAACTTCATCAAGACATCCCTAGGGTGTGGAAACCTAGTTCAAACACCCTCCCATACTACCTCAGGTGAGACCTTGGTCCATACACCGTGGACTATTGCTGAAAGGGCTGGTAGTTTTTGGATTTGTTTGGCTAAATCACTTCTGAACTTGGGACAGGCCCCAACAAGCCAACATTCATCCCAATGTGGGACTATGTCCACAAAAACTATTTTTTATAAGAATGAATCTTTTACAACAAATAGTTCTTGAACTACACACTAAGCTAGAGGTCGTCTGCGCAATCAACTATAGACTCAAGCCTCTACACACTCAACTACAGAGCCTTTCCTTCGCCACAAACTATAGATCAAAATAATTCGACCATAAACATAGATTTGGACCATAAAGATGATTCTTATTCTTATTATTGATCCCTATATATACTATTAAATAAAGGGATATATCATCAAAATACCATGGTCCATATACCATGGACTCCCCTAATATAAGCTACTATGGTCCAAGAACCATTGATATTTTGCAACATTACATTCTTTTATAAAAGTGAGGGGGCTTGTTCAACATAGCCCAACTTGGCCTAGTTTTTGGTGAAGAATCCGCATTTTGTGGAGTGGAGTGCAAAGTATAGAATGCAATAGAGTGCAAAGTGGACCGCCCAGTGGAGCAGCGAAGCACCAAGTGGACTATGCAATAGATATACTGTGTGGTATATGGGCTTTAGGGTGGGTTGAAGCCCCTCTTTTTTGTAAAAGGATGCAATGTTTTAAAAGGTCAATGGTTTTTGAACCATAGTAGATTGTATTAGGGGAGTCCATGATATGTGGACCATGGTATTTTAATGATATATCCCTCGATGTAACAATATATATAGAGATCATTAATAAGAAGAAGAATCATATATATGGTCCAGATCTATGCTTATGGTAGAATTATTATGATCTGTAGATTTTGGCGAAGGAAAGGCTCTGCAATGGAGTGTGCAGAGGTCTGAGTCTGTAGCTGAGTATGTAAACAACCTACAACTTAGTGCGCAGGTCAAGAACTATTTGTTGTACAAGATTCATTGTTATAAGCAACAGTTCTTGTAGATTTAGTCCCATATTAGGATGAACCATGATAAACCTTGTGTATTCATGTGTATTTCCTTATTATACATTGTAGCATAGAAGTTTTATTACAGTTGCATTTTATTATAATGTAGTAATGATTATGGGTTTATAGGATATAGTTATGTGATTAAATGAATGCGCTGAAGTAATATATGTATGTTAAAGATAACAGAACATAAAAATACCACATGGCATCATCCCTCAAGGGTGTAGAAACTTGGTTTTGCATCCTCCCATAGTCACTTAGGGTGACACTGTGATTTGCTTGCAGGTCATTGCCAAAAGGGCCAGCGATTAAGGATTTTGTTGGTGCACAATATAGATTGAACCTGGGTTGGCCCAATCTAAACCAACAAATGGTTATGTTGCCAGAACTACACAAGCTACACAAGGAGATAATTGAAGAGCTAAATTTGCACAAACAACATACCATAGCTAAATATTAAATTAGAAAAAGAGTGAGTTGTGCTTTTGTAGAAGCTCTAGCAGGTGATCGAAGAAAATTATCAAATAGCATAGGAACACTAAAATATCAAGGAGGTAGTGGAAGCAACATGGAAAGAGATTCTAGACCTTGATGTCCAAGAGGAAGGTCCAGTAGAAGACAAGGTCACGAATCTCAACCTTGCATTAAAAGGATACAAGGAGAAAATTTCTACAGTGAAATTCAAATATGAAATTCAAATTAGTAACCAGTTAGAGGCGATTCGGGCATCTGCAAATACCTTATCAATCTCGCAGAAGCTCATGAAGATTAATGAGTTGAAGGCCCTCCAGAAGAAAATTTAGGAGCTGAAGAAAGACGAATAGATTTTGATAGAGAGGACTCAACCTTGGCAGGATGAGACCCTCTAACTATCACAAGCAGTGGATGAGAAGCTTCGAGAGCTTCATCAAAGGGAGACAATGTTGGTACAAAAGGCTACAAAACATGTGACAAAGGCACTCCTGGAGGAAGTGAACAACAAGGAAAAATAGGTAACAAAGACTTTCTAATATTTCAATGAGGCCCACAATAGCATTGCAACAAACATCATAGGCAAAACAACTTAGTGACTTGGGTTGAATCACATGTGAGTGTTGGGGGGCTATTGGGTGCAACCCAACTTGGCCTAGTTTTTGGTGAAGGCTCCACATTTTTTGGAGCGAAGTGCGAAGTAAAGAATGCAGTGGAGCATGAAGTGTACCATGCAATAGATATACCACGTGGTATATGGGCCTCGATCCGCCCTGAAGCCCATATACTATGTAGTATATCTACTACATGGTCCACTTGGTGCTCCATTGATCCACTGTGCAATCCACTTCGCACTCCACTCCAAAAAATGCGGATTCTTCACCAAAAACTAGGCCAATTTGGCCTGTGCGCAATAGGCCCCCAACACTCACATGTAACTCGCCCCGAATCACTCAGCTGATTTGCCTCTGATTTTTGCTGCGATGTTGTTATAGGCCTAGTTGAACTGTTGCAAAGTCTTTGTTACCTACTTTTTCTCGCTGTGCACTTCCTCCAATAGTGCCTCTGTCACATGTTCGATAGACTTTTGTAACAATGTTGTCTCCCTTTGTTTAAGCTCTTGAAGCTTCTCATCCACTATATATGATAGTTGGAGGGCCTCATGCTACCAAGGATGAGTCCTCTTTTTCAAAATCTGTTCTTCTCTCTTCAGCTCCTCAATTTTCTTCTGGAGGGCCTTTGACTCATTGATATTCATGAATTTCTACGAGATTGGTAAGCTCTTCGCAGATGCCCAAATATCCTCTAACTATTGCTACTTTTGATGTATTTCCTCCTACAGTTTCTATACATTTGGATCTTCCTACAACGAAGTCCAAATTTGCAAAATTTCTTCCAAGGGTTTTCCACAGTCTACCACTGTTGCGGAGATATTGGCTATTACAGTCTTTAGGTAAGTCTCCCTTTGGTCTCTCACTTCCTACAGCATAGTCGGCTACAACTTCATTTGTAGCTCACTGATCTGCATTTCGTATTTGAATTGCACTATGGAAATTTTCTCCTTGTACCCTTTCACTGTAAGGCCGAGCTTTGCGACCTTGTCTTCTACTGGCTCTTCCTCTTGGACATCAAGGTCCAAAATCTCTTTTCATGTTTCTTCCATTACCTCTATGATCTGTTGGTGCTTCTATGCTATTTGATCCTTTTCTTGGATAACTTGTTTGAGCTTCTGCCAAAGCACAACTCACTCTTTTTCTAATTGAATATTTAGTTTTGAGGTGTGTTGTTCACACAACTTCAAATCTTCAATTATATCCATGTGTACCTTGTGTAGTCTTGGCTATGGTACCATTGTGATGTTCATATTGAAATGTTTCCATTCCTTATCCTATTTATGTAGTTTTACGGAGTTGAACTGTAGGGATCCTACAAGTATCTATGCTAATATCATTGCAAGAGTAGGCTTTATATGCCTTTCTACTCCTGTTAGATAATTTTATATTACAGAGCAATGGAACACATAAAATATTGCAAAAATATAGACATAGAAAATGCATAAAACAAGAGAGACACAAATATACGTGGTCCACCCAATTTGGGCTACGTCCATGGAGAAACAGTTAGTCCTTCCTTTTCTATTATCAAGCAAACTAAATTGATACAACCTACAACAGATCCATTGTAATTCCCTCTTCTCTCTTGCTCAATCTCCTCTCTCTTTCTCACTCAGAATACAGATCTACATAGACACAATACAATTCCCTCATATATAGCGAGGAGTTGCCTTCTAGGGCAAAAAACCCTAAATTAAACATACCTTATACTGTCAAATCTCCACCTTAGAATGAACAACCTAGGTTGACTATGAAATTACAACATTTTACAAGGAAATTTTACATTTCTTTTTAGCTTCAGGGGCACTGCCCCTGATCCCCCAACAGGGGGGTTCTCCTAAAGATCGTTTTCGCCCCCCCTGGACCCCCCTTGTAGCACAAATATTATTGGTGGTGTTTCTGCCACATTACGAACTGGGGTCCAATGTGGTGATACCTCTGAATAAAGAAGATAGTCAGGCTCCACACCCAACAACTCCAACCCTTTCCTCTATCTGCACTGGTTGTTTGACCATCTGCGCTAGTATTTTCAATTTCGCAATTCACTCTATGACAGTGGTCAAAAGTGCATGATATCAATCTTCTACTCTACTCAAGGATTCAACTTTTTCCTCCAAAATACTATCTTCGATCTACTTCAGGTCCCCATCAATAAGTAGCATGATATCCTTCATTTTATCTTGCTTTTGATTTTTCTTTTTCTTTGAGGTAGCTTCGCCCTCTGCCTTCCTTTTTCTGTGACAGTGGGGTCTATCTCTATATTTTTGGATGCTATGTTCTACTCGTCTAGAGGATCCTAGTGACCCTCATCATGTAGCTCTTCTTCCTTTGATTCATGCCCATCATGATCCTTGTCCTTGTCTTTCCCACTCACTTGGCTATGTTATGAGGTGACCTCCTCTTCTTCGGTCCCACTATTTCCTACTTTTGCCTCCAGCACAATCATCCATTTTGTGGGCCATCTATATACTAGTGCTAACATATCATCTTCCATGACTAAGTATGATAGGGCATGCCATTCCTTCTTCATATCCATGCGCGCCTGTATGTACACTCTATGAAAATCTACTTTAAATTTTGTGATGGCGCTATACTACTCGTATGGGCTCCATGACAGGTGACGGTGCTGGTTCACTATCATATGTAAATCCATATGATATAATATGAAGAACATCATGTTCTGCATTTTTCACAACACTTGGTTGGTAAACCATAGTGAGGCATATTGCCCCACTTCACAGACATATGATGCTACTGAGGGGAACTAGGAATCCTCTGACTCTCTCCATGCTAAGATTGTAATAATCAAAAGTAACCATGCATAATGGAACCTTTCTCGTAGACTTCACAACAATCATCCAAAAATTCATTGCACAGGTATTTGGCCCAGTTGTACTAAACCCTGCTAGCACACTGCATAGCTAAGAAACCCACTGATGCAGGAACTTCATTCGCCCAAAAATTTCTCATGATATTTCTATCCAATATGTGTGCTGAGAAGCGAAATTCCTCATCATTGATTGAATTTGTGTCATAGCATCTTTTTCCTTTTTCTAACCCAAATGTATTCTTCATATTTTCTGCTACAGTGTGGTCTTGATCTTTTCCAATAAACTCCTCTGCGGGGTTCCACCCTTGGTACAGTAGTCTCGTGATCTTTCAAATCAACATTGGGTCTATAGGGATCTTATTTCCCATGCATAAGCATCCATAATGTACCATCAAAAGCACAAGAAACACACACATAGTTTTCCCTGGACTTCTATTGAAGTGCGACACGCTTAACATATTTAGTAGTCCTGAATGAGCCAATCCATTTGGCCATTGTTGTGTGTCTAGCCTTGCTACTCCACTGTCTAGGTAATGAACCTATTTCAAATATCGTTCTAGTGCGAATTGAGGGTACTCCTTTCTATCATTAAAGCCCTAATCTACGAACTTCAACTCCGATATTTTTCCAAGTAATTCACAACTAAATGGTACTTTTTTTGGTAGTAGGGGGGGTGAAGGTGCCCATCTTTGTGTCCTTAAAGTATTTGACTAGTTTTGTGTTTGGTTTCCTTGACAGAATGTATGGTGGTAGAGGCAAGAATGCTACGCCCTCTGTTTCCATCTGCTTTGCATGCTTCACTTCTTCCTCAATATCTCTTACTTTCTCGAATTGTTGTTGAGGCTTGACATGTTTCTTATACTATTTCTTCTGAGTTCTCTCTTCCTTGGTTGGTTTATTCTTTGGTGATCTCCATTGTTTTTGTGCTGATACTACTATGGTTGGTGCTATTGTGGGCATCTCAGCTGATGCTGAGGGACTACTAGTGGTTGCTGCGGAGGCTGCTTCCATGACTCCTTCTTAGCCTCTCTCATTGAATATACACACAAATTCTTCAATTGACAAGATTTTTATGTGAACATTATATGTAATTTCTTCACACTATCAGTACTCGACTTCTCAATTTAGCAAAGTGTTTGATCTAGGCGGGAGGCAGCTTTTTATAACATGTCTGAAATTCAAACCCCATAATTAGATTGGTTTTTTTCCAGATTACATTAAGATTGTGTTTATTAATTGCATATCTATCCTTAGATCTTTCCAATTTGTCCTCATAAATGAAACTTTCCACATTTTTCCCATTTTAATGGTCATATTTTTGTTTTCTGGTGAACTTCGATGCATCACATAGTGTATAAAAAAAATTCTTACATTCATCTCCTAAGTACTTTGACATAATCCACATTGTAGTGAAGCAACTTCCTACATTGAAGTTCTTTCTGCAGTGTAGTTTATAATCCCGTGCCCACTTTCAATTATAGGTGGCACTAAGAATTTTCCCCTTTCTTCTTTATAGTGAGGTTGTAGGAACAAGGTTGTCCTTGTACAACTTCAACATGTTGTCATTTACTTTCCCTTGAATCAACTCTCCATGTAAATTTTCTAATTGAAATGTGCCTCCATCAACAATATTCTTAATAATATATGGGCCTAACCAATGCACCTTGAATTTTCCTAGAAATTTTACAAACTTAATCTCATAAAGGAGAACAAGGTATCCTACTTAGAACTTTTTCTACTTAAAATGTCTATCATGCCAAGCCTTTTCTCTTAATTTTTGTACTTACTGATGGAATCATGCTATAAATTTGTCTTCCTATAAAGCAATCAACTGCGACACTCTTTCCTCCATTATGTCAGTGTTTTCCGTATTTGTAAAAGATGCAATCCTCAAGCTAGGCAAAATATATTCCATGACCATAATAACTTCTTTCCCATAAAATAATCGGAAGGGTTTCTGACCTGTCAACTTCTTACATGTGGTCTTGTAAGCCCATAATACTGTTGGAATTCTAAGGTTTTAGTCATCTCTGTTTACATTGCATACCTTAGTGAGTGCATTCTCCAAAATCTTATTAAATGTTTCTACTATTCCATTGGCCTAAGGGTGATAAGGACTACCCTTCTAATGATAAAATTGGAATTCCTCAATCAATGCTTCAATGGTTTTACTCAAGAAGTGGGAACCTTGGTCACTCATCAAAATCTTTGGACATCCAAATCTCGAAAATATGTATTCAAAAAATAAACTTCAAAACAGTTTCTACACTGCAATCCTTTACTGGTTTCGCTTTGGCCCACCTATCAAATAATCAGTTTTAGTAATTATGTACCTCACACTAGTCCTCTTTCCAGGTGGGTTGATATGCCCAACAAAATCAATAGCCCATTTATCAAAAGCCTACAATGTAACTTGTGGTACCAGTGGCATCTCATCTCTTCTTGAAAGTTTTCCTATTCTTTGACATACATCACATGCTTCGCAGTATTCCTTTGTATCTTTGTGTAGTTTAGGCCACCACAATTCTGCTCTCAAAATATTTTGTGCAGTATCATCCCCTGCATAATGTCCACCAATTGCGCCTTCATGAGCCTCTGTTAGAATCATTTGTCTTTCATGCTCATAGACATACCTGTGCAATATCTCATATTGTCCCATATTATAGCCCTACTGGAAATGAAAAGTTAGTTGGCTTAACCACTATGTTGTACCTTTCAGATAGTAGTAGGTTAGCTACCAAAGCCAAAACATCTAAAATAATTATTTTGGGGTTTTTGGTTTTAGTTTTTTGGAAGACCAATGAATGAAGACAGATGTAGAATTGAAGTAATTAATGCTTTGGGTTATATTAATTTCTCAACACAAGGCTGCTATAAAGCTTTACACAGTGATATAGATAAAAAATAGTGGTGAGTAGAAGACAACAAAAAATTATGATTATCACAGTTTCCAGACTGTAAAAAAAAACAATCATAAGTTGGAAAACCTTCTAAAATACGTTCTAAAGGTTCAAGGAAGTATACTTAAGCTTATACAAGATGCTAGTGATTTACTGATTAGAGGAGATTAGCTAAACAGATAGTTCATTAATCAATTCTCTTAATAGATGATCACTTCTGGAGCTTATAGGAATAAATTGGGACACAATTTTTCCTACCTAGATATCTCTATAATTAATGAGCATATGAAGAAAAACATAATGATCGATAACTGGAAAAACTTACAGGATAACAAAAATTGGGTAAAACTAGATTCAAAATCCTCTGCTTTGTATTAAGGTTCTAGAAAGACTGACTACATCAAGTGTCTAGAAAAGCTTCTTTCAAAGGTGGCTTCCAGGTTCAAAGTAGAATTAACAGACACAACTTAACAAGTAATGAACAATGAATCATGAACCTCAAACCTATAACATCTCGAGAAGAGAGTTATTTATACAATAATGAAACTAAAAAATATCCTAAAATTGAATGAGATTTATTCTAGGAAAGGAAAGATCTTCATGCAAGAAGATAGGGGCAGCTATTGAATTGCTTCTTGTTGTCCCTTTTATTCAAGTTGTGGTGGCTTTTTTGTCTAATATTTTTCCCTTTAAGTTACTTTATTGTTTGTATCCTCCATGCTGGTTGATTCCTTCATTTAATCTTTCATCTGATACTCTTTAAACCCTGTAAATCTCCGTTAACCCTACTAAGTAACATTTACTGTTTCCTTTTACCTTTACTGTGTAATCCAGGTTTTTACTGTGTTTTTCAATAGTAAATCACTTTAGATTTTATGTTACAACATAAAGTCACTTGATATGATCTTCTTATTTGTCTTCAAACTGTGTGCAAACTTTTTCTTTGTAAGCCTGAAACAGATGTTTTTTACCTGTAAAACACAGAATCTGTTGAGAAAAATATGTGTGATAGAGAAGTTCTTCAATGGCTTTATTGAGCTTGAAAGGACATTGGAAGGAGTCCAGAGCATATCAGAAGGTCAAATGATGGTCTTATGGGCCTCAGAGGTTTATGGAGGCTTCACTATGTAAAATAGGCAAAAACAAAGCAAAATGGTCATTTTGGCATTTAAACGGGAAAAACAATTTTCCTTTTAAATTATGGCGCGAAGTGAACAATGGCTTATTTTGTCATTATGCAAGAGGTGGTTTTCATCACACTACTTATAAGGCATGGGCGGTTTTAGGAAGGTGTCGCCCGATATAATATGAGCCTGACATGTAGCAAGGGAGGATAGTGGAAAACCCCTTTTTGGGTGGGTAATGCCCATATAGAGAGTCAACCTAAATTGTCGAGGGTCGTTGGATCTGAACGCATTAGATCGAACGGTGGCGGAGTGAAGGAGAAGTAAAAAGGGTACGAATGATTAGATATTGCGTTAATGGCTATATTATGGTTAAAAACCCAGATTAGCAGTGAAATGGAGGTTTAAGGTTAATTCTTTGTTTAAATCATAAAAACAATTTAACAAAGAAAACCTTCACAAAACACATATGGTGAACTTGAAATTTTATGAACTCAGGCGGATAATGATATTGGGTGTGGGTTTATATCACATATTGTAATCGCAGTTTAGCGGGGGAGGCCCATCGCAAAGGAATGCGATAAGGGTCGGACACGACCTAGGAATAAATGATGTATGATATGTGATCGGGTCCATGTCCCAATTGCAATCGGAGATCGCAATGGCGGAAGGTATATTCTATTAGCTAGGACTTGCGATGGGGAGGATGCGATATGGCATGAAATATAATATATATTGCGTCAGGTCCGGGCCCATCATTGATCGCATATCACAATCAGAGAAAGTGGAGGCACGTTGAAAGGCTTGTGATCTGCCAATATTGCGATGAGATATGAAAATACATAGTTTTATAATAAAACTAAGGTTTCAGGTTATTTTATAAACGAGTTAATAATATATTTGTTAGGATTCCAAGAAACTCTCCTAGGTTGTAGCTCAGAGATGCCTAGTAACATATAAATTCAACTATTATTGCAGGTTTAATGGAAGGAATGATGGTTTGGTTCAATCCAGATAACCACTTCTACTTTGTTTCACTCCAGACATGCATGAACACCCTTAGAATACAAGGCTTTATACCATCAATGCTCACAGTTTTAGATATTAAGTGAATATGGAGAATACTAACCATGCCAGCAGATACACAAGACCATGTGATGGCTGGCTACAACTAGTAAAAAACCTGTAAATCTAATCTATTAATGCAAAGACAGGATAACAACTCTCCTACATTAGATAGAAAGAAACTTGAGCCACTTGTTCAATGATGCATTCAAGATTCTAACAAAGAGATAAGATGAGAGTTAGCTAGTGCTAAACATCAAAAGATCAAGGACACAACATATTAGGCACAAGCTTGGAACAGAGGAAAATGGAAAGTGAGCAATTAACAACAAAAGAAGCTTGTATTAGCTAAAAATGAAGATGAGACACTGCAAGTGACAAAATATCTACAGTCTCCAGAAGTTGAACGTTACGTCAAATTCCAGCCCTAAATACATCTTGCTTCTGGATATTTATAAGTTTACAATACTAGGGCACCTAGCCATTTAGGTATGGAGGGGTAATAATTGACCACCAACTGCATTTAACTGCTTGATGCAGTCTATGGATGAGGTTTCTTGATTCAGTGGGTGAATCCGATTTTTTTAGGTGTTGTGCTGTCCTTTAGGCCATTGGAGTGCTTGTACCAGTAGAGTCCATGACTGATAAATTTAGTTATAGAGTCGTGCTACGTCCTTTGCTCCTTTGGCCATGCTTTCTGTTAAATATGGTTGTTGGGGTTCTGACTGTGACTAATGTTGGCACGCTGGTTATCTCCTTGTTCAGGCAACAGAATGGTTAGAGGACGTCAAATGCATGGGTAGGTGGACGATTTGGGTGAGCGAGAAGAATGACCATCAGATCGGGGAAATGAATGGCAGAGACAGCTCGACAAAGGCTATCGGCCGAGGTGGGAGCATGGTGTGTTAGGGCCGTTGGATCTTTAGCGGATAGATCGGATGGTCATTGGGCTACAGAACTACATGGACGTTTAACGGGAAAGGCAGTTTGGTCGAGTGGTAAAACCCGAGATTGAGCGATTTCATTCAATGATCAACACGTAGCAAAGGACGAGAGAGAAAAACCACTCTCATCACGTGTTATCACTCGATCAAATTACCGGCGCGATGAATGCGAATACCGTCAGATCTTGGCAGAAATGATTTAATGGTGGAGAGTGCTAGAGCGGGTCACCTTTATTGGGTGCAACGGGAGCCGTTGGATCTTCAGGGGAATGCTCAACAGAGGGGATGCGACGTGGAAAATTACGAATGCGTGAAGACATATGGTAGGGTTTTATGTGTGCTTTGGGATTTTGCATTTAGAGCTGGGACCAAAATGGGCTTTTTTGGGTTTTGGAAGGCTTATTTAGGGAATGGGAAGCGTTTAGAGGTGAGCCGAGTGGAGGAAGAGGGATGGGAAGTGACCACTGCGAGCCCCCTTTGGACATGACCAAACAGACCATGATCCTTTCTGAACTTAGAAAGTCAGCGTTGCATAGTAGAGCTAACAATACGTGAAAAGGAATTTTAGGCGTTTAATACACTAAGGTTAGTGTTAATATGAAATATGAGCAGAAAAGGGGAAATACACTAAGTGCAATGCTTCTTATGAGTTATTTGTTTTTCATATATGCATAATACTTAGGGTAAATAAATTTTTGTGGGTTTTCATGTAAAAAATAATTTTACATGGGAATTTTACTTTTCTTAGGTAAAAAGGTTTTGACCTTAGGAAAAGGGGTTTTTTGTGGAAAATGAATGAACTATGAATGTATGAAGGTGGGAAGGGGAAATTAGTGAATGTAGGGATGAATGGGGATGAATGGGAAGTTAATTAATTGATCTTATAGACCTTTATTTTCTTTTTGTAATTGAATCATGGAAATAGAGACATATGGTGAAACATGATAAATGTACATTTAGTCCAATCAATAATCAAACTGCTGCAACCTTTCTTCTACCTACCCTTGCTTAACCTATCATTTTTCATTCACTTAATGGGTGCATTTAAGCTAGCAAACCCTTTTCCTTTCTTTTTGTTTTACAAAACAAACTATCTAAATCTACCCTAATAACCTCCAAGGGCTTAGATTAAATTGAAGAGAACCTTATTATTCTCCATACAACTACTGATTTTCCAAGATTAAACAGTTTAGCCATATCTTTATTCTCTAACTATAACATCAAAATTAAAGCATGAATTAGTCAAGATTAAACTATTTGACTGTCATGGGTTGTGGCATTTAAGACAAGCTGCACACAACTGTTATTTTGCAGAAACATAGTAGTGGCATTTAGACTTGCTCACTTTCAGAGTTTATTTGTTTTGTTTTCTTTCTAACCTAATATTTTCTTTTTGTCTTGAATTTTTAGGACATCTAACCTAAAATTTTATTCGATATGGACATCATCATCAATATATATATATACTATATATATATATATATATATTATATATATATATAATAATATATATATATAATATATGGATTATATATATATATAGTATATATATATATATATATATATATATATATATATTATATATATTCTAACTAACATTTTTTCAAATATTCTATCTTATCAAAACCAAAAAGTGCTACAACATTGGCTCCAACTGGGGACTGCTTTCTCCTGTAGAATGTAGAGAACCTGCAGATCCATGTGCCTTCTCCTCAGGCTATGGAGTCCTTGCTGTAAGAAAAATTACACTAACATCTTGAAAGTAAATAAAACTGGAATATTTACAGCGAAAACTATTTCAACTTCTTAGTACTAAATGTATTGTTTGAGAAATCTTCGATTTATAGGATAAGTGGAATATAGCCCCTCAAGATTCTACAACACAAAAGTGTTGTTACCCTTCACTTCATCAATTGCTAAAGGTCCAAACCATAGATTATCAAATTTTCCATGCTTTCATTTTCCTTCTCTCCTGGCATCCCATCTTAGAAGTAGAGCACCTTCCTTAAAGTCCCTTTCCCTGGCTCTTCTGTCAAACAGGGTCTTCATCTTATTCTGATATTTCATCAATTTGTATTGAACTTAATCTTTGTTTTCATTAAGTTCAATAAATTGATTTATTCTTCTTGAAAAATCATCAGGTTCATCTGTAAAATCCTGCAGGAATTTTAAAACAGGGAAGACCAAATTGGTAGGGAAAAATGCATCTTTTCCATAGACTAACTAAATGGAGATTTGCTAGTTGATCTCTTTGGAGTAATTTAGTTTGCCCATACTGCATAAATCAAATGTGAATCTCAGCTCTTCTTATGATCAGCTAGAGTCTTTTTGATTACCTTTACCAAGATTTTGTTGGATGACTCTGTAAGGCCATTACTTTGAGGGTAGTATGGAGTTGAATGATGTCATAGAGTCTAATATTTCTAGAAAAAGTCAGTTATTTTAACACTAGAAAAGGTTGTTGCATTGCCTCTGAAAATTTGAGTTGGGCAACCAAAGCTAGATAAGATATTATCCTCAATAAACTTAATTACTACTACATCAATAGAATTTCTGACTGGAATTGCTTCCACCCACTTAGTAAAGTAGTCTGTTGCAGTGAGTATCCATCTACGCTAATTACTTGAAGTGGGGTGAATCTCTCCAATAAAATCTAATCCCCATTGAGAAAAAGGTGTTGAAACTATTGATGGAACGAGTGGAAGAGCTGCTAATTTTTGTTTACCAGCAAACATTTGACAAGGAACACATCCTCTAACCTTTGCCCCTAGTTGTAAGAACAATATACTCCAACAAAATCCTCCCATTAGAATCTTGTATGTTGTTCCTCTCCAAGCATAATGCCCCCCACAAAATACTATATGAAACTGATCAATGATTCCTCCAGTTTCCGATTCTGTTAAACATAATCACAAAATATTCAATGGATTTTTCCAATATAATTTTGCATTTATAATGCAGTACTTGACTAATTTTAACTTAAGGGTTTTACACTAGGTTTTGGAGAATGATGCTGGACACCCAAAATGGATCACGAAATTTACAATATCTTGATACTAGTTTGACAACAAGAATTTTTCATCAATGCGTATAGGACTGATCTACTCTGAAGGTAGAGGTTCTTGTGGATTCTCCCCTTATAAAAGGAGAGAAGGTTCTTGTGTATTCTCCCCTTCTAAATGTGGAGAAGGTTCTTGTATATTCTTTCCTTGAGACTGAAGAGAAGGTTCTTGTGTATTCTTCCCTTATATTTCTAAAACAGAATTGATTCCAAGTACTTTGCAGTTGGATTCAGCTAGAAGCTTGGCTAATCATTGAGCCTTTACTAGCTTGGTAGTCTTGATAGTTAGATCAAACTCCAGAATTTGAGTGATCCATCTACCTCTTTTCCCATCAGTGTTTGGTTGGGTTAGGACAATTTTCACAGCACTATTAGGAACATAAGCATTAATAGGTGAATGTAAAACATACATCTTGAATGATTTCAGGGCTTGAATGAGGGCATAGGCTTGCTTCTCAATGATTTCATACTTAAGATCAACATCTCTCATAACCTTGCTGAAAAAGGCTATGGCTTGGTCATGGGAATCTTCATTCTTCTGTAATAGAACAACAATAAAGGTTGTTTCAAAGGCAAAAGAGAAAATAGTAAATGGCTTAGTATAATCAGGGTTGGCTAAGGTGGGAGCTTCAGAGATAGCCCTTTTTATTTGTTCAAATGTATGCCTAGAAGAGGGAGTCCATTTGATTTCATGGTCCTTTCGGAGCATGTCAATTATATATTTTACAATCTCTGCATAATTTGGAATAAACCTCCTTAAAAAATTAATCTTGCCTAGAAAAGCTTAGATCTCCTTCTTGTTTCTAGGTAAGGTCAATGCTTCAATGGAAAATACTCGTTTGGGATCAATTACTACTCCCTCCTTTGAAATTATGTGGCCCGACAGTTTTCCTTCTTTGACAGCAAACAAGGACTTCTTAGGGTTCAATGATAATACAAACATTCTACACCTATCAAAAACCTTCATTAAGTGCTTTAGATGTTTATGATCAGATTTAGAAAAAATAGTTATGTCATCAAGATAAATAACCACAAATTTATTTACCCGACCCATAAAATCTATGTCCATAGCTCTCTAAAATGTTGTTCTATCATTGGTTAAGCCAAATGGCATCGTAGCGTACATGAATGTACCCTAGGGTGTAGTAAAGGTTGTCTTCTCTCTGTTTGTTGTATCAACATTCACCTGATTGTAACTTGAAAAACCATCAAGTATAGAAAGTCTTTGTGCTCCTGAAACCATTTGAAGTAACTGATCCATTTTGGGCAAAGGATAATTATCTTTTAATGATGCTTTGTTCAAATTTCTAAAATCCACACAGAGTCTTATTTCTCCATTTTTCTTTCTAATAGGAAATAGATTTGCAACCCAATTTGAATATCTAAGAGGGAGGATGATCTGAGCATCTAGCATTTCCTTAATCTCCCTTTCTATAGTTGGTAGAAGGGCTAGATTTATCCTTCTAAGTTTCTATTGATAAGGTTTTTCTTCTGGCTTCAAAGGAATCTTATGTTGTATTAATGAAGTACCATAGGTCTTTAGATCAGCATAAGTCCAAGCAAAAACATCCTTATAATTTTGCAATAACTTAAGGTATTGATATTTGATATCAGGGTCTAAAGATGCACATGATTTGATGTTTTTGATATCTTCATCAGTTCCAATGTTAATCTCTTCTATGTCATCTTCTGAAGAAATGGGTTGAGGGTTTCGGAGGACATCATTTTGATCAAACAATTTTTCTAAAGTAATGAGTCCTTTTGGAATAAAATCATTTTATAATTGAATAATGTCATGATTATAAATTTGGGTTTTAAAATATAAAGTATCATTTCCATCTGCATTTTCATTTATTTCAGTTCTATCTTCATCAATTTGTAGAAATGAAAAATCATCTATTACTTGCAGAAATGATTTCAAATGTTCATCATCTTCAAATATTTGCTAATGTTTTAGATTATCTGGGATAGATGGTCTATATTTAACTTGTATATGATTGAGTACATCAGTATTTTAAAAGAAATGGAAGAGACAGCTAAGGCATCTGCATGAATATTCTGATCTCTGGGAATATGAGTCAAATTAAAAGCATCAAATCAGTTTCCAACTGAATCCCATACTTCATTTCGGTAAGACCTAAGTCTAGGGTGCCTCGTCAGGAAAGCATTTCTTTCTTGCTTAACAATAAGCTCTAAATTAGTAAAAACACTTAAGTTTTGAACTTTCAAGCTTTTGGCTAGTTGCAATCTTAAAAGGAAAGCTTCATATTCAACAACATTATTGGTAACTTCAAAGTCTAATTTACATGATTGGTTTATATTTTTTTTTTCAGGTGAAATTAAAACTACTCCAGCTCCCGCGCCATATTTTGTGCAAGAGCCATCAAAGAACAGTTTCCAAATATCAGTTTGGTTTGGTTTAGGACTTTCAACTACTTCTTAAATTTTGACTTGAGTTTTGTGTTGGTTTGAGGTGAGTTGAAAACAACCAAAGTCTTGATATATTGCATAAATTGGATGGTTCCTTGGCTGGTCAATCTTACAAACAATATGTATAAATCTTACCTCTTTATATAATCATAATTTCTCTCCTCCATAAACAGGAATAGTAGCATATGATATATCCATCTGTAGAGTTCCCCCTAATTTGGCATAGCAAGACCTGGAAAGGAGCATTCCAAACATGGGAGGGATATGTGTGACAACAATATCAAGTACTACAATTTTCATTAGAATTTGGGCAAGGGTAACCACTAGATCCTTGATCAATCCTAAACAGGGCACCTTTTTAGAATCAAAGGTGTATAGGTCATGGTAGGATCTAGTTATGTCGAGCTTCACATGGTCCATGCTAGATTTTGGCATAAGGTTGTGTGATGCTCCTGAATCAAGCATACAATTATACAACATGGAATCATTTGCTTTAAGAGTTACATAGAAAGGAGGCACAATCTCATCTATCATGTCTGAACTATGGCCAAAAACTATTGCTGGTTTTTCATCTTGTAGACTTATGACATCACCTTCAGCATCAACCGAGGTATTTTGTATCCATTTTGTGACTTGGCTTTTGTAACCAAGGTTTTTAGAAAGTTTTGACAATGGAATTGGGATCTTAACCCTCTCTAATAATTTTTCAACATTAAATGTTTTCAAAATGGTTTTACCAGCTTGGGTAGTATCAATTGACTGATCTAAGGGATGAATAAGAGTTGTTTGAGCTTCAACAATTTTGGTACATGGTTCAATTATTGGTGTTTCCTTTGGAGGTCTCCCAAGACTAGGTTTGGGCCTAAGAGCATACCTCTTGTTTAATTCTGCAATTAAACATTCAGAGAAAGCATGATATTTATAGACTTGTGAAGATTCCTGATCTTCTTGAACCTGATTTTTTTGTGAGAGAGGGATGATGGTTATTTGATTGGAAGAAGAATCCATACTATTAATATGTTTAGTAATTGTCATAGTATTATCATTAGGTTGTTGGTCATTTATTAATAGAGGAGCAGGAACCTGTTGATCATTGCTAGGTCTCTGAAGAATTTGTAGTGGTGGATTTCTTTTATATTGACCTTGATTTTTGTTTTGAGGTCTAGTAACTGTTTGTCCTAGGTTGGGTCTCAATCTTTGAAATCCTATTTGATAGGTTTCTAAGAAGATATGTTATTTCATTTATTTTTGAGTCTTCTAATTTAGTCTTAGAGGAATTAGAGGCTTATTGAATAGATTTGAGTTTTCTTTGGGCCTTTTCTTCCTTAATTTTTAAAGAAGTTGAGGCTACCCTATTTGCTTCTACTTCTATATCATTTTTTTGCATATCTTCAAGAGTTATTGAAGTTCTCTCTCATAGCATAATAACAAAGTCATCATCAAAAGCTTTAGAAAATATATACTTAGCTGCTGCTACAGGGGGCTTACAATCAACAGGCATTTTGTGGTAGAGTTTATTGAATCTTTTGATAAAATCTAATATTGGTTCACCAAAGTTCGTTTTAAGTTCTTCAAATTCTGTGAGGAAGTAAAGAGGATCCTTTTTCACACCCCAATTATTTTTAAATATGGTTGTAAGCTCTTCCCAATTTCTAATGGAAGCTGTTGGTAACTGCCTAAGCCAAATCCTCACATTTCCTTCAAGTGACTATACAAACTGTTGAGCTATGGAAAAGGTATGAATTTTCCATTTATTTCCTTATATTTTTCTTTAATCATATCTCCTTTATATTCTAAGATGGTAATATATCAAATAATTATAGCGAAAACTAGGGAGTTATTGATTATTGTAAATTAGTTAATTATTGTCTTTTTCCATGCAGGAAATAGAAGAAATGGAAAACTACCATTTTAAAGGAAAAGACAAAATAGAGTAACTGTTGTTCCTTCACCACGAAGTTGTATCCAGACAAGTCAATCAATATGGAGTATGCAGTTAAGGATAAGAATGGAAAATCGCAACATTAGCGCAAGAAGACAAAGGGTTGACTGGAGTTAGAAGATGGAGTGTATCCCTTAGGATCTCTTGATCCCGAGGGATCGTTGTGTTACATTCTATCTGTTATTTCTTGTTTTATCCACCTGGCCATTATAAAAGGGAAAACACTTGTAAATATTAGGGTCAGTCATCAATTATTGTTATTCAGAACTCACTGTTGTATTTCCACTTTGATCATCGACTCTTGTTGATTAAAACATAGTACGATTGCCTCTAACATTTTCGCATATGATTAATACATAAGTCAGTTGCTGTTCTATTCTTTTATACTCAAGTAGTTCGGCGGTGCTTCACTAGCGGCTAAGGGCCTGGCCCTGGTGGATCCACTTGCTATTTATACCATTACGTTTCAATCGCAGTCATGTGATGGTTTGGTTTGATTTCCGTTTATCTGAATCACATTGGTTTACTGTTCCTTGTTTCCAGAGTTTATGAATTGTTTTATTCTATATGCTGTAACTGAATCGCATTGTCATTCATTTTCATTATAATAGGATTATTACCCTTTGCAAGCTATATTTTTATGCTGTTCATTTCAATTATAAAGCTTCGCTGTTCATTCCAGTAAACTGACTTTGTTGTTCATTGCAGATTGTTATTCATTTCTACTGAATAACATTGTTGTTCATTTCTAGTGAATAACATTGTTTTTCGTTTCTACTAGATAACCTTGTTGTTCATTTCTTGTCTGTAAGTATTTGGTTTTGCATTTTAGCATCATTACAATTAACATATGTATTCCATTTTCTATTAGCAGCATTGTTGATTTGATTCCTTGTCATTTCTCATTAGTTGCTTTATTGTGGAGTGTGAGATCAACAACTGTAAATAAAATTGGCTACTATTGTCAGAGTTCTCAGATTTTGGATCTTGTTTATGTTTGATTTCCTTTTCATCAGTTGACATAGGAAGAGTTATTGCTACTGCATCCTTCACTAATAATTACTGTTAATTTCTTGAGTGAATGATTTTGTTTCAGAGCATTGAGTTTCTTTTAATTAAAAGTAGGTTTTATTTCAAGCATCTGTTTACTCTTGTATTTGAAGCGTTGTATTGAAAATTGGAAAACATTACCCCTAGATTAAATTTCTACTTCAGATTGAGTACACCCTTGAAATATAAAATCGTACCCAGGTTAATAATTAATGTAGGATAAATAGGAGTTAAGAAGACACCTTTTATACCTCAACATATTACCTGCTTACATTTGTGTTGTTCCTCTTAAGGAACAGTTGTTGTTCCTTCTAAAATGAACAACAGTTTCACTATTTTTTTACTTTTTGTCGATATGGAGTGTTTTTGGGTTGTTCCACCAAAGGATCAACACTTTATTTTGTGCTTGATTTACTTGTTGTTCTGCTTAAGGAACATCTGTTGTTCCTCTTAAGGAACAACAATTTTGTGTGATTTTTTTTTCTTTTTTTGCCGTTCCTCCTAAAGGAACCATAGTTTTGCATGCAAATGTTCTTTTTACTATTCCTCTTAAGGAACAATAGCTATTCCATCTAAGGAACAACACCTTTTGAGTGCATTTTTTGTTGTTTCTCTTAAAGAACAACATTTTTTTGAGAGTTTTTGTGAATAATGTTTCACTCTTCATGATCCTTTAAAGGAAAAGATACAAATATATGGAAGGACACAAAAATTAGAGGTTACTGAAATAAGCAAATCAAAGAAAATTGTCATGTTTAAAGAGATTGCTTTGTATTGGTAAGAAAAGGAAAGGGCACAACTATCTATATCACTTTGTTGTCTTTATCTTCACTTAAACTTAAATTGATTGATTATTTTTATCATGTTGGTTCTTCCCTAATTCTCATAATTCTCTTTGATTATTATTATTGAATAAGAATAAGGGCATATTTTCCTCTATTGAGATCTTCAACCTTCTTCCACCATCCCTACTCTTAGGAGTGTTGAGCCATCCTTTATATATAAATAGGAAATGCCATATAAAGGAAAAGGAAAAGAACGAAAACATATATCTATATGATTACTAACAATCCTATGATTCGTCAGATGAAGGATAGGGGGTCTCATCAAGAGCCAACTTACCATGATCATAAGGAAGTAGTGAAGTGGCATTCCTACTATGGCCACCACACTAGGGATATGATCCAATGGGCACATCAGAAAAAATAAAAGTCCTTGGAATAGGAGGTCTCATCATGAGCCAGCCTACCCACTTTTCACTCCTTCCTAGTGAATGGAAATGTGATTCAACTAGTTACTAAGCCAGTACAATGGCCTCCATTCTAACATCACAAAGCACTTTCCTAGGCATACATAAAGGATTATGGTTCCAAGGGTGAAAAAGCAACTTTGTCAAGGTTGTAAACACCTGTGAGCAACAGAGCTCTGCTGATGGTATTGGAGTCATATTTTTGAACACCAACAGTAATTATAAACCCTTTTCTTATTTCTTTATATTTATTTCAAAAGAGGTTATAACACATATTTCATTAAAATTGGAAACATTTTATTACAAGGACAACACCAGAATTGAGTTTTTTGGTTATTTTGAAATTCTAAATCCACTATTTAATTCAAAATTTAATGAAATATATGTTTTATGTTCCCAAACTCCTTTTGAACCTTTTATGCATGAAATATCGTTTATAAAAATCAATCATAATGGTTTAAGTGGGATGAGGACCGCATAAGCATTTTACCTATGTCAGCTATCCTTCTCCCTTTTTCACATCATTCCATAGCATCTCCATATCTATTCACGATTTTCATCATAAGCCTTGATTTCATTAACTCGATACCTTTTGTGATCTTGCCATGAATATGTACACCTTTCCTTTTTTATTCTATACGATTTCCATCCAGTATGCTTCTCCTCCATTTAATCGGTCAAGAACGACCTATCATATTTCAGGGAGGCATGGGTGACCTCCAAAATGCTCCTACATACGTGTCAATTTCCTATTTGGAGGTACTAGATTGCATCAGATCCCTTAATAGAAAGTTTTAATGGTATTGATGTTAAAAAAAGGGATATTATCCGATATGCACAGTTTGTTGTTCCATTGTTATCTTTGTGTATTGCTCTGTAAAATTAACAGTGTACAGAACTTAAATGAAATGGGAGGTTGATTAGTATGTAGTGAACCATAGGTACTAATAGTTTTTTACGCTAAAAGAGAAATTTTGGTAAGAGCAGGATGGATCGCCTATTTTACATGATTACAGTAGCCCCAAGAAACTGTGGCTATCGAATTTTTGCAGAATTTGTAGGATGATCATTCCATAGTACGAGGAAGGTGAATAATAGTGACAAATATAGTAATTGCAAAGGTATCTAGAGTATCAACAGTTGGAACCATTTGGACACATAAGAAAGTGAGACTTCAAGATGCCATGGCCACCTTTCGAGATGAGGGACAAAACCTGATCGTCAAAGGAAAAGGAATCCAACCTTCATCTCTAGGAGAACCATGGATGGAACTAGCTAGAGTTGTGCAGAGCTACATTACATGCGCCAGGAGAAAGGATGTGGTAAGACCATGCCACCTCAAATTATTATCAATACTAAAACAGAAATGTGCCATGAATTTGCTTGCACATTTAAATTTTTTGCTACATGATGCTGCTGAGAGCATAAATAAATCCCGTCATATTGGTATTGTAGTGAGACACCACTGTTTAATTTGATTGATAGTAAGTTATAGCCTTGCTCAGCAACAAACCAGTTGGGAAGAATTAGTGTTTTCTATAGACGGGTGACTAACCTTACCAGCCCCAAAAAGAAAAAGAACCACCAGCACAGCAAACAGACCTCAAAAATGAAAATACTCCTCCAGATTAAGAATAGGCAGGGGAATGTTTGAGAACCTCCAGGGTAGCAACAACCAACCCTCAGAATTACACAGTCCTGAAAGCAAGCAACCTGAAGGAAAAGATAACTAAGAATCAAAATTGGAAGAAGAAACTAAACACACTAGTGAAGAAGAAAGGGAGGGAGCGGAACTTCCCTTAACCCCCAACGCAAGTACACTACAAAACCCATTACAGGAGGATGAATTTGTTGGAAATAATACTGAGAGGGGGGGTGAATCAGTATTATCACATTAGTAAAACTTTTTCATTTCCAAACTCTAATTCATATATGCTACTTCCACAACTTCTTATGATTAAGTTAATTGATCTTCAATGAGTGCATTAGAACATTATCAACCATATTATCAGTTAACAGATGCAGTAACATAGAATAGATCATCACACATAAGGCACACACATGAACACCATGATATAAGGTGGAACCCCAATGCGGGAGAAAACCACCTGCTGCAAGTCATCTCAATCTTCTTCTTAATAAGAAAATCCTTTTACAATATTTGTACTGGTGCAGTCTTATACCAGTACGGGAGCTACAACCCCCTTTGCTCTTGTACTAGCCGATCCATTTACTAGTACGCAGGCTGCTACCTGCTACAAAGCTCCAAAGATTCCCCTTTGCTTTGTACTAGCTTAAGTACTAGTACGTAGGCGCCGGCCTACAATCTTCTCTCCTCTAGGTACCACGTTTCATCAATTTTCACACTGGATACACTGAAGCACAACACATAAACTGAAAGGCCACGTTTCATCCAATTTTCATACTGGACCCAATAACCACATGAAGCTCATAATCAAACAACCTTCTGAATCACCCAATCACTAGATCAATACATATACAATGAGAGTCATCAATCAGATCTAGTTCATCAGATCACATGAAGATGAGTCATTAAGAACATAATCAATCACTTCTCAGACTGCTGTTATCAGATCATAATACCAGAAACCAGACCCAGAACACAGCAAGGATAAACATGGACATCTAAATTGATTTCAAGAGAAGTATGCAGCTTCACCCATCTAATGCCTGCGTACAAGTATGCATTGTTCTTCTGTG